>QAOA01007183.1:0-31840 GCA_003255065.1 Cercis canadensis | reverse complement strand
AAAATTGACGAACTTGTTGCCAAACTGAGGTGTATATATAATCATATTTGGATGAAAATAAAGTGGCAAGGACCACATATTTATACAAAGGTGGTTATAAATACACTTCGTTCTCGCAATAAATTTGTCAAAAAAGAAAAATCTGGTTATCAAACATTTTCCTTTTTTTTTTTTATGCTACTAAGTCAAAAACGTATTTTAAAGCGTGCATACTTGGAATGCATAGACACATGTCCCTTCTTTTTCCAATTCAAGACATACAATGCTCAAAATGGTTTTGAAAATTAGAAACTCACTTAAGTACATTTAAATGCATTAAAACTACATTGAAACGGCTACAAGCCGTTACAGAATGGGCTGAAATTTGGACATTCCTTTGGATACAGGCCCATATCGAGTCAAAGATTTTAGATGCAGTGAAGATGTATATAAGTATATTAGTGAGCCATGGCTTCTAAAACCTTCGTCCATGAGTATCAGATCGAGTCAAAGGTTTTAGAGCTATGAGGATGTAAATAAGTATATTAGTGAGCCACGGCTTCTAAAACCTTCGTCCATGTGTATGTTCCTTCAAGAAGATAGGACTTCCACAAAGTTAAAATGTAAAATGGTAGGTTGTACTTTATTCTATGTTTCCTTCAATTGTGAAACAAGTGGACATTATTTTTTTAAGAGTAATGCTAGGGAGCAAAAACTTTTTTTTTGACAAACTTGTTTTTTGACTGAGGTATACTTATAACCACATTTGGATGAAAACAAAGTGATACGGACCACATATTCATCCAAAAGTGGTTTTAAATACACATAAGTTTGGCAGTAAGTTTGTCAAAGAAATATCTGGCTATCTAACATTTTACTTTTTTTTTTTTTTTAATGTTAACAAGTAAAAAATGTATCTAAAGTGTCAGTCTTTGGAATGCATAGGAACATGTCCTTTATTTTTCTTCTTTTTTTTTTTGGTTATATGACGACAAAGAGGTTTGAACCCCTGACTTCCTGCATATTACCCAAATCCCTCACCACTAGACACACCTAGTGGCTTTGTCCTTTCTTTTACAATTGGAAGAGATGCATTGTTGTAACCATTTGGAAGTTAGAAACTTACTGAAGTGCATTCAAATGCATTACAACTGCATTGAAACACCTACTAATTGATACAAAATGGGCTGAAACTTGGTAAAGAGTATTGCTAGGTAGCCAAACTTGTTGTTAGACTGAAGTGTATTTATAACCATCTTTAGATTAAATGAAATGGTAGAGACCACATATTCATCCAAAGATGGTTATAAATACACCTCATTCATGAATGGCACCAGAGTTTATCAATATGTCTTTAAAATGTGGGAAACATCTGTTTTATTTATTTCAAAACAAACTTTTATAAATTTTATATGCATGTCAATATAACTTTTTATCATTTTATTTAAAGTATTTTTGTATACACATGTCCAACTTTTTTTTAGAAATGTTATATCCCTCTTATCATAATGTAGTGTATTATATCAGATTATCTTTCCCCAAACACGTCCAACATAGGTTGTCAATATTAATTCTCCTTCCAAGAACTACTTACATGGCTAAAAAATTGTTGATATTTCCTTATATATGTTTCATTATGTTTCGCTGTTTGGTACTCGTTCTATCATAAACTTAATTGTATGCATGAAGGCCACTATGTTAAAACATAACAAAGTACACGAGTAAAATGAGAAAAAAAAAAAAGAAGAAGTATTCATTTTCGACCTAACCCTTTGCAGCTAAAGGTTTTTTTTGTCTAAGTTGGCAGCAACAAGAGATTGTTTGGATATTAATTGTAGCAATGATTTTTCAATCCCATCAGCAAAATCATATAAAATTTGTAGACGCCGAAAGAATATGGGCAAAACAAGACAACCATACCATTATGTTATCAAAACCAAGCATCATATATACTGCTAAGACTCCCCCTTGGATGAATACGTGTTATTATTAAAAACCTCGTTTAGAATAGTCTATGACTATAAATATTAGTTAATTAAGCAACAAGCCAAGACATGAATGGAAAGTATCTTTCATAGGTATAAGAATTACCAGTACCAAATTCCTGAATTGGTTGCCCACTTGTTTGAATAAAGAGAATTTTTCTTCGGTATGAGTTTTGGAGCCACCAATTTGTTTGGAAAAAAAAGCTCTTTCGCTTTTGAAGTCTTGGTGATTCCTATCTTGCCTAGATAACGCAATGGCGCCAACATGTACAATTAGATGGTATTTAGCCTTAATTGGTTGAATGGCAATAAATATTTGTACAAAATAATGGCAGGTCAACTTTGAAAACAGGAAAAATTGAGATGCTTAGAGGGTGTTTGGTACATAGATTTGTTTCACATTCCCATAAATGTGAATCTCGGAATGCGTGATTCCATGTCTGCCTCTAGTACAAGTTTTACTAAAAATATTCCCAAGTCAATAGCATTCCCAGAAATTTTTTTTATCAACTTTCTTACAAAACATTATCATAACAGAATGGTATTGTTCGACCCCAAACTACCCAGCCACTCAATACCCACCCTCTGCCCCTCCCACATCGCTATCCCTCTGATTAGCACAGCCACCCCCTGCCCCCTAAATCACTACCAACACCACACAAAGCCGTGAAGGCACACTCTCCAAGCTTCACTGTTTGCACCGCTACCACCATCGGAGTTGAGACACTGCTACCATTGCACCTCAGCACAACAATAAAAATACGCTGCAACAACCATTAAAGCCCTAAATCAAAGCTCCACCAATAAGCCATTAAAGCCCCAAATTGTTGCCCAGTTGTTTTGTCACCGGTGAGGAGCGCAACAGGTTGGATTTTGGAAAGCCGTTGATGTGTCTAGTTACTGGGTTTCACCACAAAAGCACAAGCGAAGATACAAATAGGATAAAATATTTCGTGTGGTGGTGAGCAACGGTTACTGCAATTTGCCTCATTGATGGAGCTTGTTTTGCTTTCTGGTGGTGTTGGTGCTTTTTCTTTAATTGTAAGAAGAGTATATATATAATTCTAGTATAGAAGTTTTCTTGTCAAACACGAGAGCCACCACAAACCGAGGGTTTTGATTAAACAAACCATATATGTTGCATAAATAGGGGTGTTATTTCAAAGAGATAGACAAAGAGACGAAGAAACAATGTCATATTTTTTAAGTCCTTGAATTATTTTTTAATTATCAATTTAGTCTTTTATTATTTTTTGTGTCATTTTAACTCTCGAATAATCACATTACCTGTCAAATCAGTCATTAATAACATAAAAAATTATCACCGACTGATTTGATGTGCAGAGTAATTATTTGAGGACTAAAGTAACACAAAAAATAAATCAAGGACTAAAGTGACATTTTTAAAAAATAATTCAAAGACAAAAAAATATTTAACTCATTTTTTATTTTCAAAATTTATAACTTGTTCAAACCTCTCGAACCTAGACAAGTTGCACAGAATTAGTACTTGGGAATTTTCCAAATTGCTCGGTCTATAAGGGCTTTTGGTGCATGAAGTAGCTGTTTAAGATCAACTGTCTAGCCCGGTACGTACTATGCATCTAAAAATACTGATACTTTTCTAATTAATCAAATTTAAAGTAATAACACAAGGGCATAACTTTTGTTTAAAATTTCAGTCAAAGTGTTAACCTAACAAAAACTATTGCTAGTTATGCAGTTTTTCTAATTAGAGTTGTCCATAATTGTATATTTTATCAAAATTCAACAGAAAAATTGAAGTGTAATATTTTTGGTAAAGTTATGCACTGTTATGAGCCAATTTTAAATTGTAGTTGCAATTTGCGATAGCAGTTGCAGCTGTGATACAGAATTGCAAACAAATCTGCCTATTGCGGGTAATGATGAAAAATAAGTTTAAGTTGAGCAAGAGGCCGCCATAATAGCAATAATGGTGGTGTAACTAATACGATATTTAAATTCATGCATTTTATGAATTGTGTAGCTAACATTATTCTTAAACCGTAGATTATAAATGGTTTAGCAGTAAACAGATATGTCAGAAGAAAGAGCCAATCAATATGTTTAGAAAACATGTTCCCCTCCTACTCCGAACAAGACAACATGCCTTCCAATATCAAAACTAAACAACAGAATATACACCATTTCGTTAGAAAACATTTGATGTACAACTTATTTTCTCCCCTCTTGTGATTTTCGTGAAAAGCAAATGGACACTACACATGACATTATTTATTTATTTATTTATGTTTCATTGTGTACAAACGTGTTGGTTTTTATTAGGTTGGTTTTCTGTTAAAACTTGCAGAACTGAGAAGGGTTCTTTTAACCATATTTCATCCGGTTAAACCCAAATAATAATAAGATAAAAAAAATAAAAGAGAGAGACATGGGTCACGTGCATGGGTTTAAGTTTTTATAAAAGACAGTTAGAGAAGATACGTGAGTGAGAGGGAGACGTGAGAGAGGGAAATGGAGCAGCAGTTAGATGTGAGAGAATGAAGAACATGGGTGCATGGAGCAGCAGTTAGAGAGACGTGAGAGAGTGCAGAGATGGAGGTTGATAAAACTGAAAACAAAGAGCATAAAAAGGGAGGAAGATAGAGCAAAAAAAAGGGAAGAAAAATATCAGCAGAGAGGACAGAAACACAGAGACGGATATACCCGAACTTGGTGGTGTAAGCTCTGACCCCAAACAAGCTGCATGTGAGTGAATAGATAAGGCAGCAGTTGAGAGAAACAGATTTTCGCAGAACTAGTAGAGAGACCAGAAAAACAGAGACACAAAGAGACACAAAGGGCAGCATAGAGAGATAAAGAGATAGATCAGAAAACAGAGACCTAAGGAGAGAAAGAGAGGAGCATAGAGAAAGAAGCATGAGGCAGCAGTAGTGCAAGGAGGACAGACCCAAGAGAAATCAGCAAAGCAATAATAGTGCAGAAGGAGAGAACCGAAAACAGAGAGAAGGAAAAAGTAATTTCAGATTCTGCCATGGTCGCTTCTTTATGTATTTGCACTCTGTTTTTGCATTTAGTTTAATGGTTGGGTTTGGTTTTGATATGATTAGGGGTAAATACACTTGTCATTTAATATGAGCTTTTTTTTACATCCAGTTAGATTTTATGAATGTTTACTTTTTATAACTGGGTGTTGCCTGAGTACTAGATTTATTTAATGCCTTGGTTTTCTGTTGATAAGAATGATAATAGATGTCTTTGTTCTTATTTGATTTCGGATGAATTTTCTGGTAACAAAGAATATTTCATGTGTTAGTTCTGATGTAGGTTAAAGTCTATTTGAACCTTGGGTGTCATATTTGTGTCCGAATTGCAAGTACTTATAGTGTTAGATTTTAATCTATATTTTCTTTTCCGGTTGTCAATAAGATCCTATTATTTTCGTTTTATAGTGAATCTTCTGATTGTTTTAGAATAAGATTTCATTAAAAATTCACTAATTCAGTTATGGTGCATTTGGATAGAATTTTATTGTACTTTACTTCTTCTATTGTTGTATTGGATAAATATTTTCCTTGCATCCTTGATAAGAGTGTTGGTAGATTTGAACTTGTTATTCATGTGACTTAATATGTTGTCCAGGATTCTCTTTTTGTTTACTGTTGTGCATATCTTTGTTTGTTTATTTATTTACTTATATATATGTACACTTTTATTTATTATTTATTATTATTGTTATTTTTTATTCTTCCTATTTGTTTATTCATTTGTTTATTGATTTACATATTTTCTTTGTGTTTGTTTGTTTTGCTTGTTTTATTTTATTGTATTTTATTTTTCCTTTTGTTTAAATAGTTTAATCGAAATAAAATTAGGAGTAAAATCATATATCATGCATCATGTATTTTATTTAGTTAAATCTGTGCAAATAGCATCCATAAGCCCCTTATTTGTTAAGGGAGGGATAGGAGCGACTTACCCCCATAGGGGTGGCTCTCCTATCTACCCGAGGTAAGGATAAGCGCCACTTTGGGAATCGAGAAGTGTGGGAACAAAGTGAAAGGATTAGGATGCGATTAAGTTCGTGCATAGCATAATTTTAACTTGAAAATTTTGAATTTCTTTTAATTTCATTTTCAAAAAAAAAATAATAAATAAATGAAATTCCTTTTGAATCATTGTGAACTATGCGGACTTTGATCCCTAATTAGGGTACGTAGGCATTCGAGGGTGACGAATCAAGTCCCATTGTGAATAATCACTTATTTTTCTTTTAGGGATAAAATAAATATAATTAGGCCACGATTTAATTTGCACAATTAATTTTAGGTAACCGTCTTTTAGACGAGTGTTATAGGGTGCCTAACACCTTCCCTATACACAATTAGACTCCCGAACGCTCTCTGGTTCGCAGACATATTTTTTGAAAATTAAAGGGGTTTTCCAATTGTTCTCTGATTTTTAATACAATTGGTGGCGACTCCAGAGTTTTCATTTCGAAAAATAAATCTCTTTTTATTTTAGCCATTCGTGTTATGGCGACTTCCGGGTACGTTATGACAGTTGGTTTTCTGTTAAAACTTGCAGAACTGAGAAGGGTTCTTTTCTGTATATAAAAAACGTAGAGAAAGGAAGGGAGAAGGAAGATACACGTTTTCCTCTCTGGAATGTTAGCGAGCTTCTATTTCTTATTGAGATAAATACAAAACTCTATGGTAGAGTTTTTAGCAGCTTAAAACTCTTCCTTACACTATATTACAGTATTAGTCATAACTAGGACTCACATATATTCAACACCTATTAAGATACATCTTTACAACCAAAATACAACTCTTAAAATATTACACAAGACATTAAGTAAAAAAGGACAAACAGAATCCATTAACAGCTTGGAAAAGATTCAACCACTAACAAAAGGACATGCTTCAACGTCCAACATTGCCAAGGCTAGCGGTGATGGGTGATGACTGAAAGAAATTGGATTTTCCATTGATGAAATTTAGGTGGGAAGCGGAATCAGGCATAACTTTTGGAAGTTCAGGAAACGCTGATTCCTGTTGAAGAACCTTAATTACCTGTGATGCTTTGGTACTTTCCTTGTCATTGGTGTGAGTGCACCACAGTCCCACAGTAAGTAAGCATTTCATTTCATCTACTTCAAAATTCATGCTTAACCTCTCATCAGCTACATTGAGAATGTACCTTAGACATAGAGTTGCCAAACCCACTTCACCAAAGGGATATGACACTCACCTTCTTGGAAGTTCCTTCTCCTGCATGCAATTTCCAAAGCGACAACCTCAAAACTATACATATCTGATTCTTTAGTAGCTCTTCCTTCACTGATATATTCTAGAGCAAGGTACCTGTAGGTGCCTACCAACCTTGTCATTTTGTTGGCTTTGTGAATCCTGCAAGATATGATCAATTTCTTGCAAGAATAGAGGAAGAAGATGCAAGGGAAGGAGATGAACGAAAATGGCTTGAAACAAGCTCACTGCAGAAGTGTTTCTAACATCTTCTACATTGTTCTACAAGGCTTTTTATAATATACAAGTCATCTAATTATTCTAGTACATGACATCAGCATATTGTAACTTGTGGCCCTTATTGTTTACAATACAAAAGATTTTTCTAGGACAATACTTACACACCACACATTAGTTCATACATTAGTTATAAAATACATAATACATGGCAAAAGAAATATGTGAAATCTAACTTGAAGTAGCAGGAAAAAGGTTCAACCATTGACATTCTCCTCGTTGAAGCTTTTTCTTGATACTCCAAGTTGCATTATGAGAAATTCAAATATCACTTTTGGAAGAGCTTTAGTGAAAATGTTTGCTAGCTGATATTCTATAGTAGGCCTGTTCATCGGTCAGTTACGGTCAGTTTGGAGCAATTTTTCATCCGACCAAATGTGTTAAAATTGGCATTTTGTTCACCCATCACCGACCAATGCAATGACAGACCGATAGAATCGGTTTTAGGTGGATTAGGTGGGTTAATTCAGATTGGGCCAGATTCAGACTTTGTGTTTTTTGATAAATCTGTTATGGGCTTTTTATGAGCCAACTCTAGCCCAATTCTAATAACAACATCAATTAGCCCAAAAAATAACAAAATTAGCCCAACATCAATTCAGACAAATGACAGCCCAAAACAGTTAAAAAATAACAAAATGATCTATTGTACATGACAAAATTGAAGAAATAAAAGCCGACAAGAATGAAATTTCATTTATAAATAAATCTTTGTACATGTGACTGATAGTTCGTTAAAATAGAAGCATATGTACCTCAAAAATGACATATCAACTAATTTTGAGCACTACAGCAATGCTACAATTACATTAAAAAACTAGCAATAAAGCATATAGCAAACTGCCAGACTAGCAGTATGTGCATAGAAAACCTGCACGCCTATGCCTTTACCCAAAAACCCAAAGAAGACATCCATATAACACTTGCAGTTTAATGTTCACCCAAAAACCCAAAACCATATTTACAAATATCTAGTAGATAACTAGATATTATCTACTATCAAAATAAATTGAAGGCTACCATTACCAGTCCTACGCTGCCATTTCCATATTTATCAAAATACCAATAAATGCCTGCAATTTATAAAATAAAACCCAGAATTAAGCTGATAAAATTGAAATAAGTACCCAGCAATGGAGTTATACCTTATAAAAAATTTCAGTGAGATATAAAATAGAAACCTGACCTTATCAATCCAAAATCATTGGCTGTTTTTGAGTTCCTTGTCCTCCAACAGCTCCAGCAACATGAATCATGTTCACAACAGCAGCCACTTCTACAGAATTTCAAAGAACAACAGCAGTTATCACAAATATATGAAATGCAATGACAAAGAAAAACCAAACAAAAAAAATTGAGCCATGAATAAATACCTGATTCTAGCTTCTCATAGCTTTCATCTTCTTGACCATTGAACTCAAAATTTTCATAGCCAAACAATGTCAATTTCAACCAGTTTTGGCAACAAATTAACATCTCCACTGTCTTTGGAGAAAGACAGCTTCTAAACATATCAAGAACTCTGCCACTTGTAGAAAATGCAGATTCAGACGCAACAGTGGATACAGGAATAGCTAAAACATCCCTAGCAATATGTGAGAGGACTGAAAACCTAAATGCATTGTCTTCCACCAACCTAGAACACAGAAACCATCATCTTCCTTAATGCAAGCTTCATTCAAGTACTTCTCCAACTCATTCTTAGCATCCATTCTATTTAGGACCCTCAAATGGCTTTTGAATGCTGTTGCCTTCGATTGGAAAGTGGACAACTGACTGCTGTCTTGACTACTACTTGCCCCAACATTAGAACACTCATCTAAATTTGTTTCTGTAGGCTTAGAATACATAACCGAGTACCATTCATATAACCGATTAAGCTGATATTTAACCTTTTCTGCTAAATCATAAGAAACTATAGGATCTTCATATATTTCATTAAAAGCCCATTTAATAAAAATCAGCTTATATCTAGGGTCTAAGACACTAGCAATAAACAATAATGGATTCATATTAGCCCCATTACCCCAATACTTGTCAAACTTCTTCTTCATATCACTAGCCATATGTCCTAACATAGGATCTTGGCTTTTAGATAAATCAAGCAATGCACTTTGAATCATGGCAACTTGATGATATGCAGTATTTGATGTGACATATAATGAACCAGATAAAGCAACTGTTACATCATAAAAAAGTTTGAGGAACTTAATGAAGCGCCTAGCATTGCTCCAATCAACCAAAGTAGGTGGACCAAGGGTTTTCTCATCAAAGTGATCTCTAAAATTAGGATCATCATCCTCTAAAATTTTTAATGCTTTTTGAAACTTCTCAATAGCCACTAGCATAAGATAGGTTGAGTTCCACCTAGTTGGAACATCTAGACAAATCATTCTCTTACACTCTATGTGGGCATTATCAACACAAACCCTAAATATTTCTAGTCTAGAAGGAGAGGACCTCACATATCTTACAGCATTACGTATAGAAGAAATTGACATATGTAAGTCCTTCAATCCCTCATTAACAACTAGATTAAGAATATGAGCACAACAACGCATATGCAGAAATTCACCATTCATCACTAAATTAGTTGTATCAAGCCTCTTTTTCAAGTAAGAGATAGCTACATCATTGCTAGAGGCATTATCAACAGTCACAGTGAACAACTTATGAAGGCTCCATTCATTCAAGCAACTTTCATTGTGTTTACCTATAGTGTCACCCTTATGGTTAGGAATCAAGCTAAAACTCAAAATTCATTTTTGTAAGGTCCATTCTTTATCAACAAAGTGTGCAGTGACTGTCATATAACTTAAATTTTGTAAATAAGTCCAACAGTCAGTAGTTATACAGACCCGGGCACAGTTAGAACTTAAATAAGCCTTTAACTTAGTCTTTTCATCCAAATACATTTGATAACAATCTCTTGCAAGGGTGATACGTGAAGGAACATGAAATTGAGGCTGTAATTTAGCACATAAATTTCTAAACCCAACACCCTCAATTATCTTAAATGGCTGCTCATCCACAATAATAAACATAGCCAATGCTTTCCTAACTTCTTCCAAGTTATACAGTTGAGGTGCAATCATAGTACTTCCTGACCCATCTTTTTTTGGCTTGAAATTTAACAGTGTTTGTTTAGGGTCATTTAACAATGCATATGGATACTTGCTACAAATCTTCAGGTGACCATTCATATTTGAGGTCCCATCTATTTTAGTATCAGAGCAATACCGTTTTCCACAATAATTGCAAGCAGCAGTAAGATGTGTTACCTCACTGTCAGGGACTTCTGTAAAATGGTCCCAAGCAGCCGATGTTCATTTCTTGCCACTTGCAGGAGGCCTCCTTTTCGTCCTCTTTGGACATGTGGTTTCTCTACTGCATCTACTGGAGGAGGGACGGATGAACCAGCCATTAACAACAGTCCTTAGCTTTACAGTAATGATACATAAAACAAAATATAATTACACTATGCACAAGGCAAAACCAAAATTAAACAGAACTAAACATTAAAAAAAAAAAAGAAGAATCAAGTGAAATAAAACCCATCAACAATTATAGAGATTTGCAAATTTGTCACATAAAACAGAAAAATAAAACCAGAACTAGAACCATAATCATATTTAACTAAAATATATATATTATGGCCTCAGTAGTGTTTAGATGAAAATTTCTCTTATATGTATTCCCATTAGAGAGCTACATGATATTCCCCATTAGACAATATATTGCAACATTACATAGAGAATTAATCCCACTACCTAGATTAGATTGAAGGTCAAAAGCCCCTACTGATTCCTAGAATCAGAGAAGTACAAAAAGGCAAATATATGCCCCGGCCTGAAGTAAAATAAACAATTAAGTCACAATGCTCGATTGTCATCAACTTGTATAGACTATAAAGACAAAAGTCAATTGCAAACTACTCATTTGTTTTCAACAATATCTGCCCAATTATTTACTTAAATCATAAGATAAGTTAGCAAAATTTCAAACTAAAGTTTTGTGTAAGAACTATATGAGCACTAGATTACCTTTGACTTCACAAACTACTTGCATATAATTCTCCACAACGGATTTTAACTATTGATATCTAGGATATCCATCAACAAACAAGATCTCATTCAATTTCTTGAACTTGCCAGGATCATCTCCTTTCTGCAAACATTTCAATGCTAACAAGTATGTTCAGAAAACAGTAAATTATATAGGAAAACAAAGGTTGTTCAGAATCAAGATGAATGAACCTTTTTTTAATCCTAAAATCAGCTTTTTCTTCTTTTCCTTTTTGGTTCATTTAAGTAATAAATTTTGAAAAATAATATGAACATTTGAAAATTGGGATTAGAAGATTAAAAAAAGAAGAGGAATGCAGTTGGCAGCTAACCTTTTTGAATTTGAGCAAAAATACTTGAACTGCACAACTCTATATATAAGTTACTTCAAAATTCAAATCCTGAAAATAAAAATAAACAACCATTAGTCAATGACTAGAAGGATTCACCCTGCATTATTTTTCAAAATTTTGGGGAAACTGATTAAATTCTATTCCTTTAACAAAAATGGTGAAAACAGAGAATGAATTATTGAAGAACTTGGTCACTCAAAACAAATAAGGGGTATGACCCCAATTCCTCATTTTGATGAATTTTCTCAACAACCAAACAAATGAAAACATGAAAAGTCCCAGAAAAAGGTCACAAGCTTCCACCGACACTCAAATTTTCAGAATTTCAAGTCAAAACTTGAGAACCAAATGAAATATGCAGAGGCAAACCTGTTTAGAAGCTTCAAAACCCAATAAATAATAAGCCAAAGCATAGCATTATAGGTTCTTCATTATAAAGCAGAGTATGTTAAGTTAGAAATGGTTGTGGTTGTGGGGGTGTGAAAGAGAGTGTGAGAGAGAGAAGTTTGAGAGCAGGGATTTGAAAGGAGAGAGATGGGAGCAAGAAAGGCTTAAAAAGGAAGAGGGGTTATGAAGAGAGAGAAGAGAGAATGTGATGGGCACTGGTAGTTCATGTGTTTAGCATGAACAGCTTGTGTATTAGCCTTACTCTTTTTGAGAAAGGAAGAAGGTGGAGGTTAATGATTTTTGCTAACTGGCTTTTGTGATAATGACTCTTTATGCAAAGGTGTTTTAGTGGGTTTCTTACTCCTTTTCTAAAAGCCACCGCAATTCTTAGCTTAGATTAGGTGATTGTATCCTTTCCATTTTCCATTTAGCAAAGGTTATATTATTGAATTTTCATCAGAAACAAGAGAAAAAACCAGGATAGTATCACCAGACAATAAGAAAAATGTAATTGCATACATGTTTCAAAAAAAATAGCTTATCAAGCATCACAAATTGAAAAAGCATTGTAAAGAGCGTAGCATCAACAAAGTACTTATATAGATAAACAATCGTTGGATACATAACTTAAGGACCAACTCGCAGCAGCATATTACAGATATAAACAAAGTCTCACGCTCATAAATAAACCAGAATATAAAACATTATTTTATAATTGCTGCGCCAAAAATTCCAGAAAAATATAGAAAATATTTTGACAAGTTATATTCGGTATGACAAATCAACAACCTTAAACATTGACCTGTTCAAATTTATTTGGGTTTATTTTAGTACCAAGAGCCATGCAGAAATGCAAGAACAGAAGGTAGATATAGTAGTGGTTACCTGTCCATGACCTGTTCCTTTGTAACTGCGTATCAATTTTGCCGAGTTCTCCCTTAGCGGCGGGGAGGAATCGGAGTTGACCCTTGACTCGTTTCAATAGAGAATAAAGCTCATGAGACTGTGTCTAGGAAGAAAGAATATGAAGATAAAGTTTCTTTAGGTTTGGGTTCAAATATTTCTGAGTCAAGTCGAAGAGAGAAGATATTGAGCAAAAAAGATTAATCTGTGGTTAATCCATCACCAAAGCCAAAAAAGAACACAACAGAGAAAAGGTCAAGAGAAAAACCCTAACTTTCAAATTGATGAGACCACAAGTAAATCTAAGGAAACAGGTAATCAATTATGTATTCACCATCCAAATCCAACGCCTACTGAAACCCAAAATAGAGACATACAAACAAACCCAAAAAAATCCAAAATCCCTAAATTGATGATGAGATAGAAACAAATCCTAACTCACTAATACAACCTACAATCTAGATTAGAATGTTTGATGAACTTGTCCTTACCTGTTTGAAGTGCAGATTGATTCGAAGAAAACCTCACAAGCTCAAAAACTTGAGCGTGATCCAAGATTGGCGACTCGCGTATACCTTCTCTTTTAGTGGGTTTCTGAAGAAAATAAACTCTGAAAGTGTGAAATGAATTCTCCCCTTCCAGTTTGTGAAATAATATTGCCCCCCAGTGTTGAACGCACCGTTTAATGAAGTAAAAAAATCCCTTACACACTCGGTCGGATCGGTCTTATTCGGTTTCAGTTAGTGAAGACCGACCCGACCATCACAAACCGAATTCTTCAACTTCAGCCATCCGATTCCGTCCACCCTTCATCTCCACCCGTTGGATTGGCATTAAAATGGTCTGGATCAGTCGGGTTCTCACGAGTTAGTCAGGTTATGAACACCCCTATTCTATAGTGCAGTACATTAATTCAACTTCTCCATCCTTTCCAACTTCTCGAATGAAATGATATTTCACCTTAATGTGCTTTGTCTTTTGTTGTGTAAAACTCTAACGCAAGTGGACGCTATCATTTTCAAGTAATAAAATGAGAGTAGAGTATCGTCCCACGGAGACTGTAGCTAATAAGTACTAAAATTAGGTATATTCTAATTTTATTTAGACAATCAAGAATTTATATCGAGCAACAATTCAAATGCAAGAATAGTAAAAAAGGTTGAAATACGAATGATGTAGTGCAGAATGATTGGAACTTCATGGCAAAGATGGAGCACCCAAAGTTGACCAGAAAAGTCAACAATGTCCATTTTTGACAAAAAAGTACATTTTTCCAACTGAAAACGGTCTTCTGAGCAAAACGCATAATTGTATTGCATGATTTTAGCCAAACTCCATCGTTTCGAGGGTCAAAACTGCATTTTATCATTTTTAGGGTTATTTTCACAATTTTCATTATTGTATGGACCTTTTTCATAATTTGTTTTTTTTTGCATTAGGGTTTTCTTCTAAGCATTTGTAGAACCTTTTGGAGACAGATTTGATTAAATAAAACAATTTGATAATTTTCTTTCAACTCTTGGTTTTCTTTGGAATCAACGAGTTGTTGAATTTAGTACCGTTCCATCACGTACGTTGCATCAGATTTGTATCAGAGATTGTACGTTCCTGCACCATGCCACCACGGAGACGTCCCATTGATTCCTAGATGGAGGATGTGGCGAGATGAGATTGCACGGTTGTGCAAGTAGGTAGACCAGTAACCTAATAGTTGGCTACTCTTCAACCGCCGCAGCGACGTGTTAATCCAAATTTGGCCGATAATGACTCTGACCTTCATGGGAACCCTTTCACCGCCCCTCCTGCTAACCCACAGGCGGATCGACGTTGGGAAGCCAGTTTCAAGGTTGATATTCCAAAATTTAGTGGTAGTCTCCAAGCGGATGAATTTTTGAACTAGCTGCACACAATAGAGGAGATTCTGGAATTTAAAGAGGTTCCAGACAATTGTCGTGTTTCCTTGGTTACCATGAGGTTGCGAGGACGCGTACAAGCATGATGGCAATAGACAAATAATAGTCATGCACATTCTGGTAAGGCCAAAATTACTTCTTTGGAGAAGCTCAAGAAGCATCTACGAGCCGCATTCCTACCGTATAACTATGAGCATGAGTTGTATCAATGTCTACAACTCTTTTGCCAGGGTAATCAATCTGTTGACGCCTATATTGCTGAATTTTATGAGTTGCTCGCCCGCATAGACATCGGTAAATAACCTATCCAACTGGTTTCTCAGTATATTGGTAGCCTACGACTGCAACTTCAGGATGTTCTTAATATGTTTGATCCTCTGACAGTTTCGAAAGCACACCAACGTTCATTGTAGGCTAAGAAGCAAGTAGCGCGGCACATGGGTAGTGGACTTAAACCAAGGCCTCATCCTATTGCCATTTCTCCTACCGCACCACAGGCTCGACAGGAAAATTGCCTTGTTGTGCCTACACAAAATCGTTTTACTGGACCAATTCGCTATTTTAAGTGTGGGGCTATGGGTCATCGTATAGCAGATTGTCCCAAGACGAATCCTAACAATAGGGGTTGTTAGCTAATGATTTAGATGTTGAGACTGGGCCAATTTTTGATACTGAGGCTAATGTTGATGCTGATGTTGAGGAAGAATTTGTACAGGGTGATGTGGGTCTGTTGTTGATGCTACGCCGCACCTTTCTAAGTCCTCGTTCTCCAGAATGAGTTTCGTTGTACTACCATTTTTTACTTCGACATGTACAATTGCAGGTAAGGTTTGTCGTTTTATTATTGATTTTGGCGGTTATGAGAATGTCTTGTCTGAGTTAGCACTACAGAAATTGGGTTTGACTGCTGAAAAACATCCAAAGCCTTACAAACTTGCATGGTTAAATAAAGGTACTAGTGTCACTGTTTCCCACCATGTGTTGGTCTCTTTTTTCCATTGGCTCCACCTATTCTGATGAGATATTTTGTGATGTGGTTTCTATGGATGCTTGTCATCTTCTACTTGGCTGTCCATGGCAATTTGACCGCACAGTTATTCATGATGGTTGTGATAACAAAAAGATTGTGTTACTACCCAGTAAGGCTCACACTGTTAGGGACAGTATTACTCTCTTATCCAGAGCACCCTTCCAGCTTGCCATGGTAGAGATGGGACTTGTTTATGTGCTCCTTGCTAAACCGCTGGACAACGTTTCTAGCGCCCCTCATATTGTTCATCTTGCTGTCCACCCATTGTTGGAAGAATTCACTGATCTTTTTCCTAATGCATTACCTAATGAATTACCTCCACTTTGTGATATCCAACATCAGATTGATTTTGTTCCTAGCACCTTTTTACCTAATTACCCTCATTACAGGATGAGTCCGAAAGAACATGAAGAATTACTTGCCAGAGGCCACATCTGGGAATGCCTTAGTCCGTGTGTTGTACCTACTCTCCTCACTCCCAAGAAGGATGGTACATGGTGCATGTGTGTGGATAGTCGTGCCATCAACAAGATCACAGTATGCTATCATTTCCTTATACCTCGGTTGGATGACTTGCTTGATCAGTTAGCCGGTGCAACAGTATTCAACAAGTTGGATTTGAAAAGTGGCTACCATCAGATTTGGATTCGGCAGGGTGATGAATGGAAGACTGCTTTCAAAACACGTGAGGGTTTGTATGAGTGGCTAGTAATGCCATTTGGTCTTTCCAATGCCCCCAGCACATTCATGTGTGTTATGAATCAAGCACTGTGTCCTTTCATTGGTAAATATGTTGTCGTTTACTTTGATGATATACTTATTTACAGTGCTAACCCTATAGTGCATCTCCAACACTTATGGGAAGTTTTGTTGGTTCTACACAAGGATAAGTTCTATGCTGCTCTTAATAAGTATGCTTTTCTGACGGATATTGTTCACTTTTTGGGGTATGTGGTGTCTAAGGATGGTTGACGGGTGCCGAACCGTACAAAATTAAACTACTAATTGCAACTAATTTGTAGTATAGGATGCAACCAGTGTCATCTCCCAAGGATTCACTAGAACAACTAATCTAATAGGACTTAAGCAAAAACAGAATAAAAAGGGGGGGGGGGGGGTTTATGTTGAATGCAGAATGTTAAGAATCTAGAAAGCAGTAAACTGAATTTATCAAATAAGAGAAAACGCAATCAACTCAAGCAGACAACTAAACCTTAATCCATCCTTGTTCACTATAGATAACCTAGATCTGATTTAATTCTTGGTTAAGTGTTACTTGGAACCCCTAACAGTAACACTTAGAATTTCTACTGATTTACCAATCAAAATTCAATTAATCATAGAATTAAGACTCTAGGCAACCGCTCTATATCACTAAGTCCAAATTAATTTAATAACCGAATTGTCTAAGTTAACCATATATTAAAGACCTTTAAAGTATGATTATCAATCTGATTATTGTTATGAATCTAATCAACCGATTTAAATTCATACAAAACATGCAATCAAAGTACCATTCAATCACATGAAGAGGGGAAGAAGAAGTAATTCAAATTAAATTAAATCAAACCTGGTTGAAGAACAGGAACTCTGGATTATTAAGTTTGACTCCTCTTGAATTGATTACAAAAGAACTTAGCCTTCCATGGAAGACTTGAACACAAAGCAAAGGTAGAAAAACGAACTCAAAAAACAGGAGGCAGCAGCTGCTCAAGGTAATTTCGTATCTCTTTTGGTTGGTATATTTTCCTCAACAACTTGAGAATAAATACTAGCTGGCTGCCTCCTCTAGGTTCCTAATGGTTTCCTAATTACAAAATAAACCTAGTTTCCTAAATTATTAATAGCTAAAAACGTGATCAAGCCCTAGTGTCATGTGTGCTGGCCCAAAAAGCAGATGTTGGCCCAAATAAACATGCTCTGGTCCAATAGGCAGGCCTAAGGAAAGGAATCATTCAATGCTGGACAGATGCAGAAAATCTGGACTACTTGCACCTGAATTTGAGTTATCCAGACACAAGAATCAGCTTCTGGGCTCTTCATATGAAATGTAGAATTTTCTGTCAGATTTCAAACGAAACTAGAATCATATCAATCGGACATTTGTAGCCAAAGATATGATGAAAAATGTAAGCAGTGTGAGAATTTAACAGTTAAGCAATTAAAATCTATAAGCACCAACAAGTCCAAATCTACAAAACATGTCTAAAGGCCATAAAAATTACTAGAAACACACACTAAAAGACTAAGTATAAGGGAAACAAATAGTGTAAAATGATGTGTTATCAATGGTCTTGTTATGGACAATGCCAAAGTTGAAGTTATCGAACAGTGGCCACAACCTAAGTCTATTTCTGATGTGCATNAGCGAGCTGACATTCTGAGGTCCATTCGAAGTTCTTAATCTTTTTAAGGGTCTTAAAGAAGGGATGAGCTCTGTCTACCAATCTTGACATGAACCGTGAAAGTGCCGCTACTCTGCCCGCCAATCTCTGAACCTCTCGGGCCGTCCTGGGTGGTTCCATCCTCATTATTGCTTCGCACTCATCCGAGTTTGCCTCTATTCCTCTTTGTGTTAGCATGAAACCTAAGAACTTTCTGGCCTACACTCCAAAGGCGCACTTAGAAGGATTCAAGCGCATGACGTGCTTGCGGAGCTCCGCGAATGTTTCTTTTAGGTCGGCCAGGTGATGGTCTTCTGAGTGTGATTTTACAAGCATATCATCCACGTATACCTCTACATTCCGCCTGATCTGGTTTTTGAAAACCCTATCCATCTACCTTTGGTACGTAGCGCCCGCATTCTTCAGCCTAAAAGGCATCACTTTGTAGCAGTAGGTCGCCTTCTCAGTGATGAAGGCCATTTTATCTTCATCGTCTGGATGCATTCTGATTTGGTTATACCCCGAGTAAGCATCCATAAAGCTCAAAAGCTTGTATCCTGATGCTCCGTCGATGAGTTTGTCCACGCTGGGAAGAGGGTATGGATCCTTAGGGCATGCCCTGTTGAGGTCAGAATAATCTACGCACATCCTCCACTTTCCAGTGGCTTTTTTTACCATGACCACGTTTGCTAACCAGGTTGCGTAGGGTACTTCTCTAATGAACTCAGCCTCGAGCAGTTTCGTGACCTCCTATTGGATTGCTACTTGGTGCTCAGGTCCGACTACCCTTTTCTTTTGCCGAACAGGTTTTGCACCTACGATGACAGCAAGCTTATGGAAAATAAAATTTGGATTAATACTTGGCGTCTGCTGCTGTCCATGCGAATAGGTCGTCGTTGGCCACTAAGAGGTTGGTTAGCTTCTTCAGTGCTGATTGGGAAACGTTGGTCCCCACTTTAATTGTCTGATCTGGATTGCTTCCCACTTGAACTGGGATGAGTTCGCCCCTGGGCTCGGGGTGTGTGTCTTAACTTTCCCCTCTGTTGTTGAGCTCGCTGATGGGAATGAAGGAGTTGGCGGGCGCTAGATCAATGCTTTCTGATCCCCACGATTTGGAGCAGTCGATAGATAAGCTGATATTGTAACATGTTCTACCGAGGAGCTGGTCACCTCTTACTTGCCTGACCTGCCCCAAAGTGGCTAGGAATTTGAGCAACAGGTGTTTTGTTGAGATTACTGCCTCAATCTTGTTCAAAGATGGCCTCCCAAGTATGACATTATAAACGGATGGGCAGTCTACCACTAAGAAACGAACGTCGACACTTGCTAAGTGACGAAAATCTCCCAGGGTAGCCTTTAGTGTGATAGTCCCCTTGACTTCGATTTGTGTGCCTGAGAATCCCACTAGTGTCCCTGTGTAGCTTCCAAGGTCCGAGGTGGGGATACCGAGTTGGGTGAAGGTGTGATAGAACAAAACGTCTGCTGAGCTACCCTGGTCCACCAGGACCTTCCTCACTTCATAATTAAAGATGAAACAGGATATGACCACAGGGTCATCATGCTCGGGATCAATGTCCCTGAAGTCAGCATCGGAGAAAGAGATAGTGGGTTGTGACATGATTCTTCTCGCCACAATTGTGTGGAGGATCTCTTTTTTATGCTTCCAGGCTACCCTCTCATGCCTCTTCCTGGCTGATCTAGAAGGTCTTCCTCCTGCGAAACCTCCCGCAATGGTGTGAATAGTTTTGGCGACGTTTTGCCGCGGGTCGACCTGCTGGTATGGGGGATTCCTCGCCGGGGCTCTGTCGCCCTGCTGGTTTCACTCTTGGCGAGGGGGCCGATTTCGTGATGGGGATCTGTTTCTGTGCCGATACTCTCTGTGGACTTGCTGAGCCGGTGCCGAAGGCGCAGCGCGATAATGTTGTAGGTATCCCTTTTGGATGAGGTCCTCGATGACATTCTGCAGGTGTCTACAATCATTGGTGTCATGCCCTCGTCCTCGATGGAATGCGCAATACTTGTCTTTCTCGGCTCTTACTGTCTTTTTGGGCTGTGGCAACTAGGCCAACTTCGTGTGGCATATTTCTTCGAGCACCCTGGCCCGACTTTGATTCAGAGGGGTGTAGCTGTCGAAGCGAGGCCAGGTGAGAGACCTCTCTCTTTTGCTAGTTTTCTTTTCCTCCTGGGGCTTTTTGTCCTGTATTGTTCTGCCTTTCTCTTCATGCCTCAGCACTTCCTCAAGGTTGATGTGATTTGCTACCCTAGTCAGGAGATCAGATAAGCTCATTGGTGGATCGATGGTGAGATGCTCGTGCAAGCGCCCGGGTTGGAGCCCTGCCTGGATTGCATGCATGGCAACCGACTCGGTCAAGTCGTGAACCTAAAGAGAATGCTTATTGTATCACTCCATGTATTCCTTGAGGGACTCAGATTCTGCTTGCCTTAGCGTTGCTAGGATGGCAGAGGGCCTTTGGTGGGTCATGCTTGTAGAAAAGCGAGCCTGTAGGAGCTCAGCGAGTTGGTCGAAATGTTATATGCTATTGGGCGGAAGGCCAGAAAACCATTGAAGAGCTGCCCGACGCAAAATGGTGGGGAAAGTTCGGCACATGATTTCCTCAGCTGAACCCATCGTATGAATCGAGGTTGGGCTACTTAAAGTTGCTCGGCAACAGGAAATTCATAATGTTCTCAGTAAAGGGGTGTTTCACAGCTCGCTTCTGCTTGTCCCCGCTCGATGGCGAGGGTTGATTGTGGAGGGATGCCTGCAGGGGAGCTCCTCGGCTGTGGGCGCGAAAAGAAGATTGACTCTCAGCGACTTCCTTTGTTGGGTGGCTTCTCTGACGCCTGGCCAAGGATGGTGTTTCCTAGAGAGAAACTCTAGGTGGTGGAGGTCCTTCTCGAATAGGAGTTTCCCTTAGTGAGTCGCTGCGCTGCTAAAACCTTTTCAGCTCCTTGATCTCGGCTTTGTCCACTGCTCTTTCTTGCTTGAGGGCTTGGATTTCCTGGAGCAAGAAAGATAGGGTGGCCTACTGTGTGCTATCCTGCGCAGGGGATTCCTGGGAGGTTCCTAGACTGCAAGGAGCTTGGCGAAGGGGAGACGGTGGCAACTTCCTGGCGGTGCCCGGCTGAAAAGGAGGTCCTGCAGGTGGGGGAGTACCCTCGGATGCGCAAGGTGGGTGTTCGGGCTGTTTGGAAAGGTCCATAGCGGTCAAAGCAGGATCGTACAATGAGATTTGTTTCTTGGGAATGAAGGAAAAAGTCCCCACAGATGCCGCCAAATGACGATGCCTATTTTGGACCAACATGCGGACTCGGAGAACACGATGCACCTGCCCTGGGCCTACAAACAAAGAAGAGCCAGGAAGTGGGTGTATGACCCGAGCTCCAATGCTTAAGTTAGTTATATCCGAGCTAATAAAAATATTCTATTGGGTTCTTGCGAAAAGTCCCATACCTATCCTAGAGGGAGTCTTTTATACATGAGTCTAGAGGATGTGAGAGGCATATACCAGTTTGTTGGTATGGGCCTTTGGCTGGATGGGCCTAGTGATATTGGGCCAGATATTGGGTATCTACAGTTTATTAGCAAAATGACATGATTTTTTTTTTTTGCCACAACCCACAAGCAAAAACGACATGATGAATTGAATGAAGTTTCCCATGCAAGTTGCAACCAATAATATTGTGGTAATTGACCTAAAAGAACATTGCCATTGGTTTTCTTTGATTTTGTAACCATACGTGACA
Source organism: Cercis canadensis (assembly GCA_003255065.1). Taxonomy (NCBI): domain Eukaryota; kingdom Viridiplantae; phylum Streptophyta; class Magnoliopsida; order Fabales; family Fabaceae; genus Cercis; species Cercis canadensis. The sequence goes on along the minus strand of QAOA01007183.1, from coordinate 9,567 downwards.
AAGAAACTCTAATTTTCTTTTCTATTAAAATATGTTAAGTATGCATGTGTGCAACTTTTCTTCCCATTCTTTGACTTGGTATTTGCCAACATTTTTATTAGAGAATATTATGGTCAAAGATCAGAAATTGGTGAAATTATGGATAAGGACCAATAATCATTCAGAAAGAGTTAGTATAATTTTCCTAAAGAATATGATTTTTAAATCTAATAAAAAATTATAATATATAAAATTAAGTATTGATGAATTCAATTTATATGGTAAATTAATTTTGAACAATTTATTTGTTTCTCACGAGATGATCTTTACACTTTTTGTGTAAGACTAATTCTTAACATTATCTCAAAATTCGTTTCATATGAAGTTTAGGGTCTGTTTGGTATGACTGTTTTCTGTTTCCATTTTCATTGAAAATGGAAATAAATCTAAAAATACGTTTGGTTGAAGATATATGAAAATGTTTTCACTGAAAACATTGGAAACATTTCTAAAAATTGATGAAAAATTGGAAATGTCTAAAAGACGTTTTCACTGTTTTCTATCAATGATCGGTGGCATACTTGTAATTCATGTTACTTCTTTTTTTTTCCCCTAAATTTCTATTTCTTCTGCACACACACGTTTCCCAGCTGCCATCTTCGACCTCCATCCAGCTTCCATCTCACATGCTATGCTGAAGAATTTCACAAAATGGGGTAGGAGAAGAATTGCCACAAGTTCCTAACGAATTGACGCAAACAGAAATTTATTTAAGGAAGGAAATCCCTTGACTGCCTCAGCCTCTTCTCCTAAAATGTTAGGCGAGGTGCCTTTTGCTCTCTTCGATTTAGCAAGCAACTGAGTGGCTTTCGCTCCTTGGTCTATTCTCTATCGATGTACCTCTCTTTAGTGCTTGAGTTAGTTGATAAAGACCTGTACCGTAGGAATAGGCCACTTCTTGGCAAGTTCGGAAGCTTTGGTGAGAAGGGAACTAATGCTAATGGTCTTGGATATGGCTCAGAGTACAGCCTTACTTAGTCCAGCTGAGTTCAACTATTAACTAATGAGACTTACATAGAGTACAAGTACCAAACATAGATAAAGAAGCAAAGTCGTCTTCTCTACTGATTGAACCCTCACTCAGTTCGAGGGTCTTCGTCAACATGTTATGAGGCTCCAGTCTTCACCGTGGTTGCCGCAAGGAATGATGTCGTAGCTCTTGGAGAAGTAATAACAATCAAAGCCGTAGGTGGGTATTCAAATAAAGGGGAGCACCTTATTAGTTATCCCTTGCTTCGAGAATTTGGTGCTGCCTTTCAGAATCTCTTCACTGGCAAGTTCAAATCCAATTCTTTGAGAATAGAATTGGCTTTTGAAACTGCAATGGTTGTGGTTAAGGAGGAAAGATGATACAAAAAATTGTAGAGGAAGAGGATAGGGAAAGAGAGGAAGTGGTTAACAAAGCTGGTTGAAAATAGAATAGAAAACAATTCTCAATTTTACAAACCAAACATGTTTTCTAAAACTGAAAATAAGGAAATAGAAATGCATTTCAAGAAATGAAAATTGAAAATGAAAATATGAAAACATTTCCTAAAGCAAACACCCCCTTAATTTGCCAATTGAGCTATACCTGATGATTGATTTTGAACAACTTTCATTAAAGAATTTAGAGTTGAACAGAAGTTTGGTCCATCTAGATTTCGGTTGCCACTAGTTCTAATCACAATAATATTCTGCTTGTAGTTTCTAAATTTAACCAATAGATTTTTCATGTTAACGTTGTCTATCACTCACCTTTATCAAATTGTGTTTTAGTAGTTATTTTGGTGACAAAGTATTATTAAAGTAATGAGATGATAGTGACTTGGGGCCTGTTTGAAATCAGTTTTTAAAAACTATTTTCTATTTTTTTAAAAAAAAACAAAAAAACTTGTTTGGTTTTAGCTGTTTTTGTTTCATTATTTTAAAAACTATTCTCAAAATGTTGTTTTAAAAACAAGAAAACCGAAACAGCTGGCTCTTGTTTTTGTTCTCAAAACAACTCATTGACCGGAGAACAACTTGTTTTCATTAATGACAATTTTGTAATTATAAACAATTGTCATTTTTCTTCTTCCTTCGATTGATTTCTCTCCTATCACTACACTTGTTCAATTTCTTCTCCCATCCCATAGGGCTCTGCTAAGTTACCCCAATATAGAGGCCTTAAGCTCAGACCGATCGCTCCTTCACTCTCAGCCGCACCCAATCTCGCTAGCTCGCACACTGCTCTCAATTTTACACTGCTCTAGATTCCTCTCTGGTCTCCATCGAGCTACAGCTCGCAGCCCCAACTGCACCTCAACCTTCTAGGTTTCCCTTCAAGGTTTCCCTTCAAGGTTTCCGATTTACCAATCTACCTTCGCAAGTGTTCCTCTTCGCCAGCCGACATCTCCTGCTGCCGCCATTACTGACGTAGACTGTATTTTGCTTTCATAGAGCTCAATTTTGCCTCAGGTTTTGTCTTTGTTTCTATCTCTCTCGCACAAAGATTATCTGATCCCCCTCCTTCTATATTTCTTTGTCATTTCTGTGTAAATTCACTAGTTAACTAATTATTTTTATTGCGGGTAATTCATCTTGGGTTGGGATTTCAAAAGATTTTTTGATTCTCTTCCCCATCCTTTTTGGTCCCTTGCATGATAGCCATTAGCATTTGGGGTTGCTCTATTGGTGTTAGTATCATTGCTATTAGTTAGTGGGATGTGAAATAGTGGTTATATTTGATTCAATTGATATGTTAGGATCTAGACTTACTTGAAGAGTTTTAAAAATTACTTGTGGGGACTCTACTGGAAGTATGAAGCTAAATCTGCAGCTTTTACTACTCCAGTTAATTATATATATATATATATATATATATTTGTGTTTTAGTTTAGAATGAGTTCCCTTTTAGTTTTTCGGGTCTGGTCAATTTGGATCATAGTCACCCTCTGATCAAACTCACAGATAATCATTTAAGAGCTTGCTGGAAAGAAAAAAAGGCTCTGGAGTGCTGGCGCCCAGCGCTGGGGGTCTAGCGACAGCACCCTTCGAGGCCAAGGTGCCAGCGCCCAGCGCTGGGTTCTGGCGCTCAGCGCTGGAGTGCTGGCGCCCAGCACTGGAGGTCCAGCGATAGCACCCTTCGAGGCTAAGGTGCCAGCGCCCAGCGCTGGGGTCTAAAAATAACATATTTCAATCAATAATCACAGTATAGATGGAAATAAACCATACCCACTTCAATAATCATAGTTATTTTAGTTGAAAGAAGCTTATTAAGTCTAATGATCAATTTTGATGCTTGCTTGACCACATTCCCATTCTGCAGAACCTTTTTTTTTTCCTACGAATGGTTTGACATTCCTTAGTTGTTGTTATTCATCAGCTAGAAGTACAATTTAAATGAATCATGAGCTATAGAAGTTCACCTTTTTATGGTTTATGAGGGTTTGAGCATTTTAGGATATATGAGTTGTTTCATCTTAATCTTATTGTTTGTTATTTTTCTTTGAATTTTATCTAGTGTTATTTGTTGTCAATAAAACTCAATGGTGATGAATCTTGTTTTAATATTTGTTCATATAGATGGAAACTAATGAGGGCAAGCTTTGGCCTGATTCAATACTTAAAACTTACATTGACATCATGGTTGAAGAGGTCACCAAAGGAAATATGCCAAATGGTGTATTTCATACTAAGATATGGGTTTCCATAAAAGATAAACTTAATTCAATTACTCAACGTTCTTTCAATGTCAAACAAATAAAGCAAAAGTTCAATAGATTGCGATCAAAGCATTCCCAGTTCTCTTTACTATTGCAACACACTGGATTTAGATGGGATGCAGAAACCAACACCGTAACTGCCGATGAAACAGTTTGGCAAACTTATATTCGGGTATATAACAACTTGTGAATTTATTATTATTTTTAGTACCATTATTTTAAGTATGCTTAGTTCACTATTTTTTTTAAATGCTTATAGGCACATCCTGATGCTGCTCAATTTCAAAAAAAAGGTTGTGAGCACTATAAATTGTTGGGAATCATATTCAACAGAAGTACTGCAACTGGAGTATTTCATCATTTATCTACCCAAGATCCACCAAATACAGATGAAGAAAATGAGCTTGAAAATGAATACCTTAATGTTGGTGTCCATGTTAATATTGATGAAGATAGTTTAGATGATGTTGCCATACAAACAATTGAGCGCACCACACGTAGTGGAAAACGCACAATTCAAGTTAAAGAGCGTAAGTCCAAGAAGGAACGTAGGACTTTACAAATGGGAGATGCACTTCAAGCATGGGCTGATGCATCAAAGGCAAAAGCAGAAGTTTCATTAGCTAAGGCTGAGCGGTTTAGGGCAAAGAGTGTCGAGGCCACTAGTTCTACGGTTGTAACCGCTGATTATTCTATTCCTAAGTGTGTGGCCGCTCTTGATGAGATTGAAGATGTTTCAGATGACATTTATATGAAAGCCTTAGAAAAATTTACCAATCCTGATTGGAGGCAAATGTTCCTTACAATGCCTAGTGATAGGAAGAGGGCATGGCTAGGTAGACTCTAGTGAGAGTTTTCTTTTATTGGGTGGCTTGTTTTGCAGTATTTATGTTATATGTCTTAAAGTAATTTTAAAGGTGTTAAATAACACATGGGCAGACTTATTTATGTATTGTCATGAACAATTTTATGCTTTAATTAATGTTATGTTGATAANTTCAGCCATAGTAGGATCTAAATTATCCACAGTCCTATGTGCTCTATTACGGGTATGGAAGGTTCTCTCAATTTCAGGATCTCCATCAAGCAATACAAAGGGAGAAGACCTAGTCATACACCATACAAACAAGTGGCTAAATGCCTAAACACACCACAAAGCACAAAAACACAGAAAAACACACAAAACTGACAAAATCTAGCCAAAACCGAAACACACCAAAAACACAAAACAAAGGTAAAAAGACACCAAAATAGGACTAGAAAAGGTATCTAAACATTTTTTAAAATTTTTCTACCACCACAGGATGAAAGGTGGATGAAATTTGAACTCAAAAATCAAATAAAAAATCTTTAAAAAATGGAAAAGTGGTCAAAACGATGGAATTTGGCTTAAAAAAGTGGACCTCACGGCCAAGAGCTGTGACTGTTGTGAGTTAGGCCCTTTTCCTTCAACCCAGAAAGTTTCAGGTCAATCGGAGCTAAAATTTTTGATTTGAACAGTAAAACCAGAAATCACTAAATCAAGCCAAACCGAAGGAAAAACAAAGGGGAAATGGTCCAAATGGCCAGAATTCACTCAATGACACTATAAAACATCTAAAAAAACTTGAAATCAAGAAAAACAATGGCCACTGGCCTCAAACAGAATGGATACTTGGCCAAAAAGTATGGAAAAAGTGGCCAAAACCCTAAAAACAACAAAAACTCAAACACAAGGGGGGTGAATTAGGAGAAAGTTAAAAGTCAGTTTTACTACTAATACTACTGATTCAAAGATAGAACACTCCCCGGCAACGGCGCCAAAATTTGATGAGCTGCCAAGGCTCCTCAAATTACTTAATGTTTAAGGTCGGTTACCTAGCTATTTGCAGCATAGGACAGCCCTAAGTCGAACCTAAGGATTGTTCTATTTAGTGAATCATATTAAGAAGCATGTAAATAGGGGGGTTTGTTGGTTTATGTGATCAACGAAAATTAATTATCAGTGGTAGAGTTTTAAGAGAAAGCAACCAATCCAAGTCTTTACTAATTCTGATTTAAGTTCATCCTTGATTTCTAATGATCCATTNAAAAACTATTTTCTATTTTTAAAAAAAAAAAAAACAAAAAAACTTGTTTGGTTTTAGCTGTTTTTGTTTCATTGTTTTAAAAACTATTCTCAAAATGTTGTTTTAAAAACAAGAAAACCGAAACAGCTAGCTCTTGTTTTTGTTCTCAAAACAACTCTTTTGTTCTCAAAACAACTCATTGACCGGAAAACAACTTGTTTTCATTAATGACAATTTTGTAATTATAAACAATTGTCATTTTTCTTCTTCCTTCGATTGATTTCTCTCCTATCACTACACCTGTTCAATTTCTTCTCCCATCCCATAGGGCTCTGCTAAGTTACCCCAATATAGAGGCTTTAAGCTCAGACCGATCGCTCCTTCACTCTCAGCCGCACCCAATCTCGCTAGCTCGCACACTACTCTCAATTTTACACTGCTCTAGATTCCTCTCTGGTCTCCATCGAGCTACAGCTCGCAACCCCAACTGCACCTCAGCCTTCTAGGTTTCCCTTCAAGGTTTTCGATTTACCAATCTACCTTCGCAAGTGTTCCTCTTCGCCAGTCGACATCTCCTGCTGCTGCCATTACTGACGTAGACTGTATTTTGCTTTCATAGAGCTCAATTTTGCCTCAGGTTTTGTCTTTGTTTCTATCTCTCTCTCACAAAGATTATCTGATCCCCCTCCTTCTATATTTCTTTGTCATTTCTGTGTAAATTCACTGGTTAACTAATTATTTTTATTGCGGGTAATTCATCTTGGGTTGAGATTTCAAAAGACTTTTTGATTCTCTTCCCCATCCTTTTTGGTCCCTTGCATGATAGCCATTAGCATTTGGGGTTGCTCTGTTGGTGTTAGTATAATTGCTATTAGTTAGTGGGGTGTGAAATAGTGGTTATATTTGATTCAATTGATATGTTAGGATCTAGACTTGCTTGAAGAGTTTTAAAAATTACTTGTGGGGACTCTACTGGAAGTATGAAGCNGAGGTCTAAGTCTATGCAATTCAGCCCAAAAGAGGTTTAAAAGACTAAGTATGAGGAATAACTATTGTATAAAAAGTGTGTTCATCATCTGGTCAATTTGGATCATAGTCACATTCTGATCAAACTCACAGATAATCATTTAAGAGCTTGCTGGAAAGAAAAAAAGGCTATGGAGTGCTGGCGCCAAGCGCTGGGGGTCTAGCGACAGCACCTTTCGAGGCCAAGGTGCTGGCGCCCAGCGCTGGGGGTCTAGCGACAGCACCCTTCGAGGCCAAGGTGCTAGCGCCCAGCGCTGGAGGTCCAGCGACAGCACCCTTCGAGGCTAAGGTGCCAGCGCCCAGCGCTGGGGTCTAAAAATAACATATTTCACTCAATAATCACAGTATAGATGGAAATAAACCGTACTCACTTCAATAATCATAGTTATTTTAGTTGAAAGAAGCTTAGTAAGTCTAATGATCAATTTTGATGCCTGCTTGACCACATTCCCATTCTGCAAAACCTTTTTTTTTTTTCCTACGAATGGTTTGACATTCCTTAGTTGTTGTTATTCATTAGCTAGAAGTACAATTTAAATGAATCATGAGCTATAGAAGTTCACCTTTTTATGGTTTATGAGGGTTTGAGCATTTTAGGATATATGAGTTGTTTCATCTTAATCATATTGTTTGTTATTTTTCTTTGAATTTTATCTAGTGTTATTTGTTGTCAATAAAACTCAATGGTGATGAATCTTGTTTTAATATTTGTTCATATAGATGGAAACTAATGAGGGCAAGCTTGGGCCTGATTCAATACTTAAAACTTACATTGACATCATAGTTGAAGAGATCACCAAAGGAAATATGCTAAATGGTGTATTTCATACTAAGATATGGGTTTCCATAAAAGATAAACTTAATTCAATTACTCAACGCTCTTTCAATGTCAAACAAATAAAGCAAAAGTTCAATAGATTGCGATCAAAGCATTCCCAGTTCTCTTTACTGTTGCAACACACTGGATTTGGATGAGATGCAGAAACCAACACCGTAACTGCCGATGAAACAGTTTGGCAAACTTATATTCGGGTATATAACAACTTGTGAATTTATTATTATTTTTAGTACCATTATTTTAAGTATGCTTAGTTCACTATTTTTTTTTAAATGCTTATAGGCACATCCTGATGCTACTCAATTTCAAAAAAAAGGTTGTGAGCACTATAAATTGTTGGGAATCATATTCAACAGAAGTACTGCAACTGGAGTACTTCATCATTCATCTACCCAAGATCCACCAAATACAGATGAAGAAAATGAGCTTGAAAATGAATACCTTAATGCTGGTGTCCATGTTAATATTGATGAAGATAGTTTAGATGATGTTGCCACACAAACAATTGAGCACACCACACGTAGTGGAAAACGCACAATTCAAGTTAAAGAGCGTAAGTCCAAGAAGGAACGTAGGACTTTACAAATGGGAGATGCACTTCAAGCATGGGCTAATGCATCAAAGGCAAAAGCAGAAGTTTCATTAGCTAAGGCTAAGCAGTTTAGGGCAAAGAGTGTCGAGGCCACTAGTTCTACAATTGTAACGGCTGATTATTCTATTCCTAAGTGTGTGGCCACTCTTGATGAGATTGAAGATGTTTCAGATGACATTTATATGAAAGCCTTAGATTACCAATCCCGATTGGAGGCAAATGTTCCTTACAATGCCTAGTGATAGGAAGAGGGCATGGCTAGATAGACTTCAGTGAGAGTTTTCTTTTATTGGGTGGCTTGTTTTGCAGTATTTATGTTATATGTCTTAAAATAATTTTAAAGGTGTTAGATAACATATTGGCAGACTTATTTATATATTGTCATGAACAATTTTATGCTTTAATTAATGATATGTTGATAACAATATTTGATTACTTTGAGTAATATATTTGTTGTAAACATTTGATTTTATAATTATTGAATACATTATAGTTATATACATTTTATTTGTGTGACAAGTTTTCACCATGATGGATGAAAACAATACGTCATCAGATAGTGATACATGTAGTTTTGATGAGACATCATCAGATTCTGACAATGAATTAGTTGAGCTATGCATTATTAACATGATGTTTGATTATGAGCACAAATTTCTAAACAAAACCAAGGTTCGAACATCTACATTAACTGGACGTGAGTTTATTTTTGAGTTATTAAATGGATCAGGAACAACTTGTTTTGAGTTGTTGCGAATGGAAAAGGCATGTTTTTTGAATTTTTGTGATGAACTAAAGAGGAAAAATTACTTAGATGATTCACGAGATTTGTTGGTAGAAGAACAAGTTGCTATGTTCTTGTTCATTATAGGACATAACATTCGCTATAGAGTAGTAGCAGACCGTTTTCAACATTCAACAGAAACAATTTCTCGTTATTTTAAAGAAGTGTTGAGAGCAGTGTGTCGATTAGGAAAAGAGCTAATCAAACAAGAGTCTACAGAATTGCCTGAAAAAATTAAAACTAACCCAATTTATTATCCATGGTTCAAGGTATGTGTTTCTATTAAGAATTTACTCATGCACTTTTTAATTTTTTATTTTATCAATAATTTATTTTTTGTAATGATTTTTTTTGTAATAGAATTGTTTAGATGCAATTGATGGTACACACATAAGTGCATGGGTTACTGTTAAAAAGTAAACATCGTGCAGAGGTAGAAAGATAATTGTGACACAGAATGTGATATATATTTGTGATTTTAATATGATATTCATATACGTCTATTCGAGGTGGGAGGGTAGTGCACATAATGTCAGTATTTTTTTAAATGCACT
>QAOA01007176.1:130001-145116 GCA_003255065.1 Cercis canadensis | reverse complement strand
TGGATCTCAGGTATGTCCTGAGAAATTTCTTCAAAATTCTACCTCTAAAAATCTCACTTTGAACCAAAGACAAAACAAGTTAATGATGAGCTGGATTTATGCTTCGCTCATTGAGCAACTTATGGCTCAGATTATGGGTTACAATATTGCAAACGAGATATGGAAATCTTTGGGAGACATCTTTGCCTGTTCATCTCGAGCTCGCATCATGGAGCTAATAAGGCTTCAGTTGCAGACCACTCACAAAGTGAATCTTGGAATTTGGGATTACATGGTCAAGATCAGAGGTATTTATGACAATCTATGAGCAACATGTGAGAAAATTAGTTAAGATGATCAGATAATGGCAATCTTGCCTGGCTTCGGTCCAGAATACAACCTAGTTGTAGCATGTGTTAGTTTTGAATGCATCTCAGTAGAAATCTTGTAGTCATCTACTTACTTTTGAAGGAAGACCTAAAAGACAGAAGTCAGTAGATGAACAAATCTTGATTCAAGAAAATGCAGCTCAATTTGGTCATTTCAAAGGTAAGAAAAAGTTCAATTCTAATTTTCAGAATAATTTCTACCATGGTAACACCAATTCTGCACCAAATTCTTTTCTTGGTCAACACAATTAGTCTAGCAAGCCAAAATTTGGCAACTCTATTGGGTCTAGATAGAAACCACAGTGTCAAATTTGCCATAAGATGGACAATCTACTTTTGCTTGTTGGCATCGTTTAATAATTTCCAGCCAAAGGTCCCAACTGGAAATCCTTCTCAGCTGCAAGGTTCTAAGGCATTGATTGCCACCACTAGTCAAATGGAAGACACGCCTTGGTTTCTTGATACTGGGGCAACACATCATGCCACTGCTGGAGGTGACAAAGTAACAGCTGGCAATGGTAAGCAACTGCCTCTCATGCATATTGGTATTACTTCCATTCCTACTGCTAAGAGACCTTTATTGCTTAATCAAGTATTACATGTGCCAAAGATAAGTGCAAATTTGATTAGTGTTCAGAAGTTATGTCAAGATAATGGCATTTATGTGGAATTTTATCCTACTTATTTTCTTCTGAAGGATCAGAAAACCAAAGAAATGCTTCTACAAGGAACGCTTGAGCAAGGTCTCTACAAGGTCATAACTTCCTTCATCTCTTCTAGCAATCAATCTGTTAACATTGCAGTAGCTTATCAAACTTATGTTTCCCTTTCACAGGCCTTAAATTCTGAGTTACAGCTTTGGCACAATAGGTTAGACCATCCTTCCATTGTTGTAATCAATAGGATAATGTTTGCACATGGTTTAGCTCATTTTCATTCAAGTAAACATATAATTTGTAGTTTTTGTCAATTGGCTAAAAGCCACAAATTGCCTTTTGTAAAGTCTAGTTCTAGAGCAATAAAGCCTTTTGAATTAGTACATGCTGATCTTTGGGGTTCTCCTTCATGTTCTTTAGTTAATGGAGCTTGTTACTTCTTACTGCTTATTGATGATTATACTAGGTTCTCATGGATTTACTTACTGCAATCCAAGAGTGATACTCTTGAAATGTTTCATAGATTCCAAGCTATGGTTAAGACACAGTTTGAGACTCATATTAAAATCATTCAATTAGATTTTGGGGGGAATTTGCAACTTTTGATCATATGGTTAAAACTTCATGAATTCAACATAGATTCTCATGTCCATATACCCCACAACAAAGTGGCAGAGTTGAGAGAAAAAATAGGCACATAGTTGAAACAGGATTGTCTCTGCTTATTACTGCAGGCATGCCAACTCAGTATTAGAGTTTTGCTTTTCAAACAACAATTTAGCTCATTAACAGAATGCCCACAACAGTGCTTCAGTTTAAATCTCCATATGAACTGCTCTATCATAAATCTCCTAATATCACTCAAGTCAAAACCTTGTTTGCTTATGTTTTCCTTATCTCAGACCCTATCACTCTCATAAACTTGAGAATAGATAAGCTACTGTTGTTTTCTGGGTCACAGTAATAAACACAAAGGTTTTCTATGTCTGGACATGAGCACCAAGAAAATCTATATTTCTCGTCATGTAGTTTTTGTAAAAATTGTTTTTCCTTTTCAAACCACAAAATCTTCTCAACCTCAATCAGGTGTCTCAAATTGCTTTATTCCTGTCACCTTCTCCATCTTCTAGTCCTGACTTGGTTTCCATCTCTCCTCGGTCCTCATCTGGATCAGGTTCACTTTCACTTGTTGGCCAATCCTCATCTAATACTTCAGTTGTTCCACCAGGTTCTATTACTGATACTTCTCTTGTTGTATCATCTTTACCTCCCCTTACTGGCGTGGTAACTAGGAGTCAAAATGGTATTTTCAAGCCTAAGATCTATACCACTGAACATTCTCTCCCCTTTACAGAACCTTCTACATATAAACAAGCTCTTCAGTTTCCTTGCTGGGTTGATGCAATGACTGCTGAATTCAAGGCTTTACAGCTCAATCACACATGGGATTTGGTTCCTTGACCTGCTAATAAAAACATAGTAGGATGTCATTGGATTTATAAGGTGAAGTATAAGTCAGATGGCAGTATAGAGAGGTACAAGGCTAGATTAGTTGCTCAGGGTTTCACACAATCTTATGGCATTGATTATTTGGACACTTTCAGTCCTGTAATTAAGCCTGCCACAATTCGAATTGTGCTTACTCTTGCATTAACTTATAACTGGCATATCCAGCAGTTGGATGCCAATAATGTTTTTTTTTTAATGGTGACCTTCATGAGGAAGTTTACATGAAGCAACCTCCTAGTTTTGAAGATGATCAGTATCCTCAGCATGTTTGTAAATTGCATAAAGCCTTGTATGGCTTGAAGCAGGCACCTCGAGCTTGGTTCACCAAGTTGAAAACCATTCTTCTGTCCTAGGGTTTTCTCTGTATTTACTCAGATAATTCACTATTTGTGCTTCATTTTGTAGGACATGTGGTGTTTCTTCTGGTTTATGTTGATGATATCATCATCACTAGTTCAGATGTGTCATTTATACATAATTTAGTTGTTAAACTCAATAACATTTTGGCTTTGAAGGATTTAGGCCAGTTACACTATTTTCTGGGTATCGAAACCGCTTGGTTTCCTCAGCAGCTACATCTCTCTCAGTCAAAATATATCTTGGACTTATTTCACAAGGCAGGACTCAGTAATGCCAAACCAGTGGCCACTCCCATGGTGAGTTCTCATATCCTCTCTTAGTTCACTGGTATACCACTCAAAGATCCTACTACTTACAGGAGTATTGTTGGTGCTTTGCAATATTGTACAATAACTAGACCAAATATTGCATACACTGTCAATAAACTTTGTCAGTTCATGAGCTCCCCTATTGATCTGCACTTACAAGCAGCTAAACATTTACTAAGATTCCTCAAAGGCATTATCTTCTATGTATTACTCTCTCTAAATCTGCTCAACCTTCCTTGCTTGCTTTTTCTGATTTGGATTGGGCAGGTTGTCTTCATGATGGGAAGAGTACAAGTGGTCATGTTGTGTTTCTTGGTGCTAGTCTTGTTTCCTGGTGTTCTGGCAAGCAAAAGGTTATTGCCAGGTCCAGCACTGAGGCTGAGTACAGGGCTTTGGCCAATGCTATAACAGAAATTCAGTGGATATAGTCATTGCTTAAGGAACTTCGTTTTGCCTTGCCAAGACCTCCAATGCTTCTATCTGATAATTTGAGTGCTACTTTTCTGGCCTTCAATCCTGTACTTCATGCTTGAATTAAGCACATAGAAATTGATTGTCATTTCATTCGTGACAAGATACTCAACAAAGAATTGACTCTCTGTCACATTCCAGCTGCTGATCAAGTTGCTGATGTGCTTACCAAATCATTGTCCACCTTGGCATTTCAATCCAATCGTCACAAACTCATTGTGCTTCCACGCCTTATGAGTTTGAGGGGGGATGTTAAAAATAATCAGGTTGAGTTATATGATGAAAGTTAGTTTACTGTAGTTAAGAGTTAGTTTACTTCAGTCAAGAGTGGTTAAGGTTAGTTAGGTGGTTATCCTGCTCAACAGCTAATTATGGAAAGTTAGTTAGACTGTTAAACATATTTGATTAGTTGTAATCTGCTATATATACTGTACACAAATTAACATTCAATACAAGTTACAGAATTCATTTTAAACACGAATACAATTCTTTTCCTCTCTCATGAACCCTTCTCTTCCATCATTCTTTTCCTTTCTTCTTCCTGCTCTGCCAATGGCTTCTCTCTACACTTGTGCATAGTTAAGTACCACTGCAGAACCCACAGTGCTTGTTGAATTGCTTCCGCTCTACTCAAAGTTTTACATTATACAATGGAAAATTCACTCACTCAAACTACTAACCATATGATTTGGTGTATTGGAGAAATATAGTTTCATCAATAACATGCTGTTGATAAGAAATCATCATCAGTAAATTTTATATTTACTAGGGTGGAAGAGATTCTTGGACCAGTAATAGGAGCCAATTAAGTCTGCCCAAAGGTTGAAGTGAAGCACAAGGAACAAGACTACTGGTACACAAGCAAGTGAAGCAATGAGATATGGAACCCACTGAGATTTAGTATCAAAGATCAAAAAGGAGGCAGAGGAAAATGCCACGACCATACTTGTGATGGAGATGAAAAGTGATGTGAGTCCAAACATTAGTTTGGTTTGCAGTGAATTCACAAATTCACTTTCTGTGAAGCTTGAAGTGAGAATGGATAAGAACAGGATTATAGAAGTGGAGGATGCAAACAATGAAACTGCATTTGACACAACAAATATAATAAACCAAACTTCTCTTCGAAACAGGGCAGTTTCTGATTGATCCTTGCCATTGCCAGGAACAGTGAGAGCAGCAGCAAAGACTATGGTTGCTACAAGTGTAGCCACAATCATACAGTAATTTGCTGTCTCCTTTGCTGCAACTTCACCTTGTTTAGATAATTCCCTGTGCTCCTTGATAAATAATTCCCTTGGCGTCATACCTTCACTGTTTTTCATATTTATGCACGTCGTTGGTACTATCTTTTGCAATTCCTACAATTGCAAAACCAAATTAGGGTTTTATTTGAGCTAAGAAATTCATAAAGAAACTAAAATACAAAGAAGAATTATGGTATAGCGTATTAATTTACTTACCTTAAACCATAGTAGCTCTCTTTGCATTTGAAGGTTTGGCCTTGCTGTGCCTAATCTTTCTACAGGTGCAATTCTGCCTGCATAATGCAGGATGTTGTCCCAATTGTCATCCACAGAGTTCACTATGAGATCCTTTACTGCTCCTATGTTATGTATTAGGCTTATTATTTTTTCTTGCCTGTACAAAACAGCGACATGGAGTAGATTTTGTCCCCTGTGATACACTTTTAACAACAGATCAGGATTGGACCGAAGAGTCAAAATTATGAAACTAATGTTTCCTGATTTTGCTGCCTCAAAGAGTACTCCTGTAGGTTCCATTATTAGGTCTAACATTCGGCTATCTGGCAATTGCTGAACCTCATCCCAAAGGGTCGAAAACAAATCTCTACCAGATACAGACTCCTTCCCTTCCTCTCTTAAGCCTAGTGGAAAAATGAAATTAATTCATCATAAACTGATTCAGGATTCAAAGAGATAAAGTGGTTGAAAAAAACAGGAACCAGAGACAGTGCATGTATGCTTCATAAATTGAAAAAAATATCAAATGAAATCAGGAAAACTTACATAACATGCTCAACCATGACATAACTCTCCTCCAGCTTATTCCATTGCTCTTGTCTATTTGTTTTCGGGCCAACACATGCAAAGCAGTGATTCCTCGCCTGTCTCGAGCAGTAGCTAATGCTGGATATCTCTTTAGCATCTCACTTGCCATGTCTTTGACGAAACATAAATTGTAGTTAATTACTTATTTTGGAAAGATTCATATCAGTTATTAGAGGGCGACATAATTTCACAAATTAATAGATACAGCTCATGTTGAAGTTTTTTGAAGCTGAGGATGAGGAATATATTTGACAGAACTACATAAGCTGCAATTCTACAATTGGCCTATTTTATATGAAAACTTCATTAACTACAAACTAAAATTTTTCCGAAGGAGTTCAAGGGAAAACAAAATAGGAGAAGGACACAAGAGAAAAGAAAAGAGAAGGAAAGAACGAGATGAAGGGAGACTTTCCTCCCTTGTTCCCAAAATCCCTCAACTCCGCAGTCCTCTTTTCCCAATTTGGACCTTTTTCATTGAGTCAGAAGAAGCCCCAAGTTAGGAGAAATTAGTGGTGCATGGAAGTGTTTTCGAGGGTTAACCCTAAACCTTCACTTCCTTCTCACATTTACTTTTGGAAATATTTCCTACATGAAAATTACCAAATCTCCCTTTCTTTGCTTCTATTTCCTTCTATTACCCCCATCCAAACAGGCTGTTAATAACTTCTCCTTACATAATTATCTCTATTACTATATATATATATGTGTGTGTGTGTGTGTGTGTGTTTGTTAATGCCAAAATGCTAGTTGGTGTTTAACTATATGCACTAGTTTTGGAAGGCACTTCACTTCAGTAACCATTTTCTGCTCAGCTAGTAAATGAAGAGAAACTAAAAACATCAATACACAATACAGTAAATAAAACAGTTACGCATACAAACACACAACACAAATGATTAAGAGATCTCTCAAAAAGTTGAAATCCCCATTCCCCTTATGTTATTTTCTTAAATTTGCTAATGGCGTTTTCTAGGTTTAATATACTACAATGCAACAACAAAAAAGTCATTCCTAGTTTTCATGGAAATTTAACCACGTAATTAGTAAAGAGAGGTGACACATAAGAATATCTATTTACATACCATACATACTGTTGTTTATGATTGCAAACAACAATTCAGTGCGTTCCAGGAGAGGTAAGCGATAATAGTCTGTGACCTTATAAAGATATTGCATCATTTCCTTACGACCTCTTAAAGCTGCTAATTGAAATGGTGTCATTCCTCCACGTCCAGGGATCGTTGGCAGTTCTGGATTCCTCTCTACCATTGCCCTAGCAATTGCCAGGTTCCCTGCCACTGCAGCTATGCATAAGGCTGTATTTCCTTCTTTGTTTCTTATTTCCAAGTCTTCCTTACTCATATCAGACATTATATCAAGCACAAACTTTGTATTGTTAGTACTGGTTGCGATATGGAGAGCTGTGTCGTCCCCTAGAGTTAATCCCACACTTAGGATGCCTCGATGCTCTGAAGCTATTCTTTTAGTTTCCTTATCATCCCCCATGACTGCAGCTACATAAAGGGAGCGCTTGATCCTTCCTGTAAAATTTTGAGCATTAGTTAATCAAATCACAAAGTACTCACAAATTTGGAACAACTCTCATATACTGCATGAAAATAGAGTTTATTTTCTACATTCCAAAGGGAACTTCCAATAGTTGACCACAGGATAATCTTGTATGAAAATCTTTAAGTCAAATTTCATTGGAAAAGAGGGGTTGGATATTTTACCAACTGTTGTGTAACCTCCAATTAATAATTCACTGAGTGCATAATGAGGGAAGAGAGACGATAAATGACTAAATAAATCTTATGTGATTCTATTTTTCTAATTTAACATTATTGATCATGGGTGACAAAAGGGAGCAAGGTAATTTCGCCGTGAATCTGACTCCTTAGAGGCTGTAGTGTTAATTGTAAATGCGGACATTAGCTTCCACCTATATGACAATCATTTTGAATATAAGAAATATGTTGCGAAGAGCTAGGAAGATTGACATTTGTCAAAAAATTCCACTACTTGGTTAATTAGCCAAAAAATAAATACTTGGATTACTTTAAAGAATGAAAATGGAGGACTGGTTTCTTGCAATATTGACCCCATTCTTCGAGACTTTACAGTTTTTTTTTTTAAAAAAGAAAATAGTTCCTATTTGTTGTATCATATGTCTGGGAGTTAACACAGTGCTTGGTTGCTCCATACCTACCTTAGAGTTATGTTGTTAACAACAAATTTTGGCTTGGGCTTTTCACTTGAAATCACTGCTGAAGGTGAATAATCATGTTTTATTCTAGTAATTATGCGGTTTATCATCTGATTATGGCATTATGGTTTGTCCAAAATGAGAGGGTGAAATTAATGAATTTCAAGTTTCTCATGCAATTAACTTGGGGCTTTGATTCGTTAGAAGGAAGAGGCCTTGTTTATGACTTTAGTTTGAACTTTTCTGTTAAGGGTGGTTTTATTTAAAATAAATAAATAAATTATTTATTTGATATAAGACATGCAAATTGATTATTTATATATTTGTGTTTTCTCAATCCAATTGGGGGCTTTAATTCATTACAGAGTTCAGAATTTATTTTGATTTTAGTTTTAATCTTTTGTTGGGGATGGAACTTTTCAATTTTATTTCCATTTATCCCAAAATAAACTTGCAAATTAAAGAGCTTTATGTTTCTTTTTTTTTTTTTTTGTGTTGGAGAGGGATCAGAAATTACTTTGAATTTTAATTTGAATATCTATGAAGATAAAATTTTATATAGATGTCATTTCTAGTAATTTAGCAATTAAAAGTGCTTGTATAGCTATGCATCAAAACATTTATAATTGATTATATATAGAAACACTTCTTAAATTTTTTATTCAAACAGAAAATAACTTATCTTAAAAGGAGCTTATCTAAAAGAACTTTTATGGTAAACTCTTCTTGTATAAGTCTTTATTTAAGCCATCTATCAAAACGGGGTCTTTTGCTTTATTTGCAAACAGCATGTGAATCCATTTCTGTAAAAGTTAGTTTTTGTTTGTTCTCTCTTCGTTCACAAAAAAACAAAAAATCTCTTTGATTAATAGACAGATTATCATTTATGGTATATGTTCTTTTTTTTTTTTTCTTCTTCTGAGAGGCTCTATGCTTTTAAGCAAATACAACATTATTACATAAATGTTTTTAGGAATTTATTTAAATTTATCTATTTATATATTGAATTTTAGGTATGTATGCTGCAAATGTATAATGTTTGACAAAACTCTTTTAATATGATTTAATTAATTGAAATGTAATATTTGATATTTATATCTATGTGGAGGTAGGTGGCCTCTTTTAACCATAAACTTTTATTCACAAAAAAAAAAAAAAAAAAAATCTATCTAGAGATTTTTCTGGTGCCTTAAATGCACAAAAAGCATAGGTATTGTCTAATCTTTTTGTGCCATGACCTAGTCAAAGTTGGTTATAAAGTAAAAATTACATCCTTTCTTATTTCTGTAAGGTCATAGTATGCCTACAAGATACGGTAAAACTATCCTATCTATATATATATTGATCTATACTTCTACAAAGGAAACACATCATTTGCTGTCAAAATTTCAGATTAACTATTTAGAAAAATATGTTTTCAAACTACCCAAAATCCACTTTTTAAAGACTAATTCTACAATACACAACATTATAATGCATATTGTATAAACAATTTGGTAAAAAATGATCATAGGTCATGATAAACTAACCTTTGATTTATGATGTCATTGTGAATATCTCAAATCATTGAATCACCTTATGTGAGTTAAAAACTAAAATAATTGATAATTTTTTTTGAATTTAACTCAATCAAAATTATCCTTTGATTTAAGTTAACTTGCTATGTAAAATTGACCCATTATATTCAAAATTTGTCAAAGTAGAAGAAGTCCATCACCCACCGGTGCACAAAATCTAGTTTTAATCAAGGTTACATCTATTATTAATCAAAAGTTACCAAAATTGAGGAATCTAAAACTTACTGTTTCGTGCATCATGTGAAAGGCTATCACGTGCAGCAGCGGCTCGCACAGAATCTGAGGATTTAGATTTTCCTTCCACTGTAATGCCAATTAGTGGTTCTCTTGAGTTGCTTCTAGTTAAATTCCTAGAAATTGGCTCATTATGGATAGGACTTTCTACATTTGATGCATCGTCGTCATGGGTAGGAGGGGCCTTACTGTCATGTTCATCGGTGATTTTATGATAAAAAACAGGAGTTAGTGATATTGATCTCCACTCGTTCGATCCCTTTGGCCCTTCTGCTCCTCTTTGATCACTCATAGTTTCGCTGCGTGTATTAATGTATCATAAAACATATCACTGTTGAAATTGGCACAATATATATATAATGTAAAAGATAGGTAATCTAGTCTACCTTCAATACTTTGTTGTGTTACCACGAGAATGGACAGAAGCTGAAGATGCTGAGACAGAAAACACAGAATGGTTGGTTTGAACTTTGTAGACGTACGCAGGCACAGCAATGACCACTTATATAATGGTTACAGAATACAGAAATCCAACTTTACGCGGATTCTTTAAAGCATATGCGGTAGAAAAATGATTAGCATAAAGGAAACGGCATCATTTTTTCTTACATTCTTGCTTCCTAGAAAGAGTTGTGGTTTTACCAAACCGTGTGTGCTGAAGAGCAGGAAACTTCATTTGCATCTCACAAGAAATGACTTAAACATTTACTTGAAGTAGACTAATTTGTCGTGGTTCCAAGGAATTCCAGTGCCAACACCAAACAGAAAAGTATACATACAAAAATAAAATCCAGGTCACAATTAAATAGTAAATATACCTCTGACATTTGTTCCTCTGTGACACTGGTAAGTCGTTTTTACTCATGTTTGAAAGCTTTGAAATTATAATTGTCCAATATTATGTTGCCCTTGTTTTTTCTTTGTTGTAAATGTGCTATCAGTTGGGCTTATTGGGCCTTTCATGTGGGCTATGATGTTCGGGCTGGCCCAATCATATCTTGGCATCAATATATGATCTCCAAAAACAAAAATATCGTCGGGTACTATACAAAGGATTCATATCAAAGTTCTTTGTGCCAAACATGGCCACGAGCCAGTTCACGAGACAAATTGACCCATTTTTATTTGGACTAGTGCTTTTTAAACTCAACCTTCCTTTACAACAGATCAAAATGAGGAGCCAAGAGGCCAATGAAGAGCGCGCGAGTGGCCAGGAAACTAGAAGTGAAAAGAGCTTGATACTGGTCAAGAATTAGAGGAAGATAGCTTCTATATATAGAGGTACCTCTAGTTAGTGACAAATCTAAAAATAATTTAATGGAGGATCAAATTATAAAAGTGTGAAAATATTAAATATTTCTTTAAAAAAGTTTTAAAAAAAAATTGGAATATGGGAGGCCAGTGCCCCTACTGGCCCCCCTTTGCATCTGTCACTGCCTCTAGTACAAAATTGATTCTAAAATTCATCCTGATATATTAAAAAATTTAATTATGTGGACAAACATAATCATAATGACTTAATTAGAAGTCAAATATTATGAACCATTATGGTTTAGCCCATATATGTGCTTAATTAAGTTATTAGGTCTTTTGGGTTTGCATTAAAACCATATGGTAGATATTGTTGTTAATATATGGTTCTTGTTTGTAGGCTATCAAATATTGGATAGGTCAGCCGTAAAAGGTACGTATTTTTCTCTGTAAAGATGAGAACCAGATATTCACACTACACCGTGCTGCCCCATTAAGACCATACATAAACAACGAATTTAGGAAAAGAGAGCACTCTTTTCTCCTATGCACACGCACATAGAGACTAATATGTGCTCTTATGTTATTTGTTTCTTGTGCAACGTATTATGGACCCTACATGCATTTATACTTGGTAAAGTTATAGCCTATTCTATTGGTTTGCAGTCAATATACATGATATGCAATAAAATTATTTGTTAATATACATGAAATTGTTTGGCAAGGTCTTGATAGGGCAAGAGAGGATCCCTAGAAGCTGAGTCTATTATTTGATGATATTAGATATTAGATGTCTCGGGACTAGAGCTAGCAAACAAGCAAGCTCAATTCTATTTGGACTAGCATATTACTGGCCCAACCTAACCCTCCACAGGTTGCAAGCTAATATAGGCCAGCTCACTTTTTATTTTAATTTTTTTTGATTATTTGTATTGTATTATAGGCTATAAATTGGTCCCTTTTTTTTTAATAATTTTGGGCCTATTTAGATTAAATTGTTAATGGATTGATTTCTAAATCTTAATTAAACAAAAATAAATAAATAATAGTGCATAACAATTAGGAGTCTATAAAATAACAATAATAGTTGAAGTCTTACTCATAAAAAAAAAAATTGTTAAAGTCTTAAATGAACAAAAATAGACAAAGAGGGGAAGGGGGACTAGAGAGAATTAGAGAAAGGCTAGGGATTTTGACAATGAGATTTGAATTGTGAAAAAAAGAAAAGGTCAACCCGACCTAAACCCAAATGAGCCATGAGCCAAATTAGCCTGAGCCATTTTGGCACGATTCTATTTTGCTTGAGGTTTTCACAACCCAACTCTCTTTTTCATGAGTTAAAACGGGTCAACCCACCAGGCCTAACCTATTTTGCCAACTCTATGTGAGACCTTTTTGCTCTATTTTGTTCTCTTATATTCATTGTGTTGGTAATATAGTTATTCACCAACTTAATTGTTAGTCTTAATAGCCTAACAAATGTTAAGGTTTAGGTGGACAATCCACGGACTTTCATGATATACTTTTAACAGATATTTTTTCATAACTATAATTTTTCTTTTCTCTCAAAGAAAAATAATAATAAAAGAAGCAAAAGCTGTTTAGCACTATGTTACATCACGAGTAAGGCCCCTGTCTACATATACTAAGCGCACATCTATCCTTTCCTCCACTATTGGAAGTTTTCTTGGCTTTCTCCATCGAGTCCAACCTTCATTTTGTTTCATTAGTCAAATGAGCGTACAACACATAATCTAACACAGATATAATATTTATAATAATAATATTCTACTCCTATTGAAAATCAATATCTTCTATGTAAACTGCATTGCAAGAAATTGAGTTGCATCTGACTCAAGAAACCACAAGAAAAATCAAAAAAAAATTAGAGGTGCCTCTAGTACTAAATTGATTCTAAAATTCATCCTGGTTTATTGGGAATATTGTGAAGAATACCCAAGCTTGGAAGCACACTATATTAGAAATTTTAATTATGTGGATAAACATAATCATAATGAATCAATTAGAAGTCAAATATTATGAATCATTATGGTTTAACCCATATATGTGGTCACTTAAGTTATTAGGTCTTTTAGGTTTGCACTTAACCCATATGGCAGATATTGTTGTTAATGGTACTCTTGTTTGTAGGCCATATAATGGATAAGTCAGCCCATTTTCCAAACATAAAAGAGAGACATTTCTACTCTTGTTCTGTAAATGGGATGTGGTTACGGCCCCATTAAGATCATACATAAATAACGAATTCAGGAAACGAGAGCACTCTTCTCTCCAATGCACAAGCACATAGAGACTAATATTTGATATATAGTTTGCTCTCGTGTTATTTGTTTCTTGTACAACGTATTATGGACCCTACATGCATCTATACTTGGTAATTTTATAACCTATTCTAATGATTTGCAGTTAGTATACATGCTATGCAATAAAATTATTTGTTAATATCTATGTTGCATAGGTACCGGTTTGAGTTTCGTACTCGGTACGGTACAAAATGTTGGGATAACAATTTTTCAAAAAGTATAAGTACAGGTACAACACGTCATATATATAATAAAATTCTCCAGTGCAGCAAATTAATCATGTCATATTCCTTCAATTCAGTAGATAATAGAATGGGGTTGGATTTGTGAAGGATCAAAGCTAATGGGGGATAAGAGAATAAGGTCAAAATTAGTATTTTAGCCATTCAAAATGTAAAAATAAATAAATAAATAAATAAGAAGTTAAGATGAGTTTCCTCCTCTGGTATGAGTTTCAAGTTTCCAATACCCGTGCAACATAGGTTAATATACATGAAGTTGTTTGGCAAGGTGTTGATAGGGCTAGAGAAGATCTCTCGGAGCTGAGTCTGTTATGGGATGATATTAGATGTATTGGGACCCTTTTTGTTGTATTTTATTCTTTTGTATTTGTTGTGTTAGTAATATAGTTATTTATCGATTTACTCGTTGATTTTAATAGCTTGATAATGTTGAGGTTAGGTGGAAGATTTATAGGCCTTCATATATGATATACTTTTAACAGATTTCTTTCTTAATGAAATTTTTTTCTCTCAAAATAAATTAAAAAAAGGGCAAAAGCTGTTTAGAACTATGTTAAATTAAGAGTAAAGGCCCTGTCTACACATAGTAAGCAGCACATCTATCTTTTCCTCCATTTTTCACCACTTCTGGAAGTTTTCTTGCTCTTCTCCATCTTTTTTACTTGACTGGCCAGTGCACCTCGAGTCCAACCTTCATTTTGTTTCAGTGGTTAAACGAGTGTAAAACACATCACCTAACACAGATATAATATTTATAATATAATCTTCTGCTCATATTGAAAATCAATATCTGCTATGTAAATTGCATTGCAAGAAATTGAGTTGCGTTTGACTCAAGAAATCACAAGAAAAATCAAAGCCAATGTTCTGGGAATTAGGGCGAAACGTAATGGACAAGAGTCAAAAAAACTAGGATAATCTGGGCTTAAAAACAAGCTTAATACTTGATAGCGCACCCTTCTTTCTTTTAAGTACCTTTCATAATCAACCCAAAAACTTTCTACAATAGATGAGTAAATAATTGTTACATAGATTATTTGTTTCATTGTTTCTTCTCTCATATGCATTATGTATACTAGTATAGATTGGTTTTTAATTTTTCTTTCTCTCCTTATTTATCTAATAAACGAGATTTCGTCTGCATACAACTTCTATAATAATCAAAGCAAAATTAGACTTTACAATTTGAACAAACTCCAATTCCTTGAAATTTCTTAAAGTATGATTTGGCATACAAGATTATCTGAAACATTCTATTAAAATCTTTCATTTTCTTGATACTTTTTTTTATGAAGTTAATACCAAGTACTCAATCATTGAGGTGTAATATATTATATGTTAATCACAATATACAATTGTTATTATGAGTAGTGACTAGAGCTGTCAAACGGGGTGGGGCGGGCCGGCCCGCCCCGGCCCGCCTCAACCCGCCACCCAAACGGGGCGGGGCGGGCTGAGAAAACCTCAACCCAACCCAACCCACTGTGGGTTGTGGGTTAGGCGGGCCAGCCCGCCAAAAAAAAAAATAAAAAAA
>QAOA01007176.1:96100-129990 GCA_003255065.1 Cercis canadensis | reverse complement strand
GAATAATATTAATTTATATACCAATTTAAAAAGAAATTATTCCATATTTTTAAATTGCAATTTTAGTAAGCGATGTATATATTCTGAAGGTATAGAGTCACATTGTTGTTTTTAACTTAAAATATCAGTAATTTTTGTTTATGATAATTACAATCAACATCAAACTAATTAATAAGAACTGATTATTGTGTAAAATTTCAGGAGAGAGTAGAGACAAATACCTCAACATTGAGGCGGATCCACACTGTAGCTTGTAGGGTAGTTGACTAGAATGTTGCTCTTGCCCCCACAACCCCCACTACCAGGGCCGGATCTAAAAAATAATTTCTAAATGTAGTTGTGTATAGTTTTATAGTTATCTAAAAAATGATAATTATAGGAAAGTAAATTCTTAATAATCAATAATTATATTATATGTTAAATTTTGAATTCAAAAAATTATAAGAATAAATAAACACATAATATAATTTGTAAAATACTACAAAAAATAATAGAGTAAAATATCATTTTGGTCCTTGAAAAATTGTCATGTTGCCACTTTAGTCCTTAATTTATTTTTGGTGCCACTTTAATCCTCGAAATATTCATCCGTCAGCTAATTTAGTTTTCGGTCTAGGTCAATTAGTGAGTATGGATGAAAAAATTCATGTGACACTTTAAATGCTGACGTGACCATTAAATAATGACGTGACACATTAAAAAAATATAAAAAAACCTTCTCTCTCTGGCTCATCGTCCCCATGCCCCTCATTCTCTCATTTCAATGTTGATGACATTCACTTTGGAGATTTCCTAGCGATTACAAAAATTCGAGGCCGCTGGGGTGGTAGTGGATGGCTTTCTCTTGCCTCAAATCATGCTTAACTTGTTCTCAAATTCAAGGGAGAATGCTCTTTCTAGACATAATGAAGACCTTGTTTAAGTCAAAGGCAAAGATGGTCTTACACTTTTTCTTTTGAGTAGCTTTGGAGCAATTGAGCTATTAGCATAATTGCTATCAATTTGCCTATAATCAATCCGAGTTATACTGCTCGGTATTATGAGTCATAGACACCTCAACAAGACGAATAGAAACATCTTTCAAATCACACACCAATTAAGTTGGAAAACGTTGGATTCTTTCCTTTATCTTTTTCCATTTTTTTCCCCCATGCAGTGTGCGTTGCTCATTATGTTCAAATACAATCAAAGAATTAGATTGTACAAGGGGTCAAGTATGCCTATAATAAATATAATTTTCTCCAATCTCTCAAAAATGATAACAATGGCATATATATGTTAAAAGACTATTTAATTAATTTCAATTTTTTTTAATCAAATTCATGATCATAATTGATGGGCTTATATATATTCCATTCTCATATAAACTCTTATCATTGTATTTTGTATTAGTATCTCTTTCTTCTGCTGCTTCTCTTTACCATTGCGAAAAAAGTTCTCAAGGAGAGAGATTGAGGCCTGGGCAAATAGAATCTTAAAAAAAAAAAAAAAAAATTCTATTTATAGGACTACAATATCTCATTAAGTTATACGTTGAAGAGTTGCGCTACCTGTACGGCCAGTCTACTAAGCATTAGATGTTAAATAAATAAATAAATGATATAGAGATCATTTGAACCCAAATTCATACTTATAATTACTAAATAAAATGAGTATAGGTTACACAAAGAGGATTGAGCCCAATTGTAAGTCATAGAAAAATATTATCCGGATATAACATCATTATCATATAATATTATGACTATTTAAACAAGGCATATGCCCAAACTTCACATTAAAATGATGTGCCTAGCAAATTTCAAAGTCATTTTTTTTTGGGCCTGGAATTGTAGATTGATATGGTACATATGTTTTTAGTTTACATGGTCACATTTTCCTTAAGGAACACTCAACCAAAGTATCATTTTTCTAAGCCTAATACGAGTTCAAAGATTTGGCACAAATTGGTGACCATGATTAAATAAAAGAATGCCAACATTTGATCAAATTTGGGCTATTAGATGTCATAAGATTTGAAATTAATTTGATTTGTATAGTTTAAAATTTCAGCTTCCATTTTTTTTTTTTGCTATAAAAAAATATGAAATTTCAATTATGATAGATAGACTAATTAGTTTGCTTAAATAACTAATGAGCAACCATTTCCATTTCTTCCACACCTTGTGCATCAAACCCTCAAGGTGAGGAAGTTTTTAAACAAAGAATACTTTGTTATTTAAATATAAATTAGTGGCTAAATTATATTCATTTGTTCATGCATGTTCTTTGAATTAGGCATTCTATGGAAGTTTTTGATGAGTCATACTATCGAAGCTAACTCAAAAATAATAATTATAATGAAGATAAAATTAGACAAATTACTTGAACTGTCTACCAATTTAAGGGAGCCAGAAATGAATTTAGACATGAAATTTATGTCCTCCAATTGAGCACTGTTTAACTACTAATGCCATCAAAAAAGGCTATAAAGTTAACAAAAAGGATACTTAAGAGAAAGTAGCAATGATTATATTAATTTTGCTTTTCCTTGAAAACTACTCAAACCAAAACCACCAACCAGCATCACAAGTTACATCTGTATATGGCTTACAGAGAAACGTTATTTACACACTAATTAAAGTCACAATGACTCACACTAACACAGCTGATATAATCTAAAATTTGACGCAAACCTAGATTTAACTAACTTATTCGTGTGAGACAATGTAAGAATTAACTTAGTGTGCAATAAGCATACCTCATGTTTAGATGCTGAAAACAAAACCAGTTGGAATTGCCACAAAAACAATGGCAAAAGCCACAGCTAAAATGTCAGTGAGATGGGATCTAAGCCTGCTTCCATAGGATTTGTCGTTCTGGCTCTCTGTGGACGAAGAAGCTCCAGTGCTCGCAGGTGAAGATGGAGTTGCCGGCGACGACGAATTGGCATTAGTGAAGATAGCAGCGTCGGGGGAGCCAGGAGGTAGAGCCAGAAGCTCTGTCCAAATTCCACAAGCAAATTTGCATAGTTAAATTATATTCTTATGGACCAAAAAATAAAATTAAGTAGAAAATACTGTCGAATAATTAACAAAGGCAAAGATGCGCACGAATGGATAGCTGACATAATATGCTTTATAGCCACACATTTAATATTCTACTTTTAAAGTTATACACAACTATATATAAATTGCACAACAGATCTCAATCTTATCACATAAATATACTTAAACACAAACAGTACAATTTTTTTTCCCCTGAAGCATGTAGGAAGGGGCTAAGGGGAAAAATAAGAGAATATTTGGAATTAAAGTAGATGACTAAGGAACCTATTATGGATTGGAGTTGGTGTCTGGATTCAAGAGCAAATTCATGACCCGGGAATTAAAAATCATCCCCTCCTCATTCAATATATTTGTATATTTGTACGCGTTCTATTAGGATTCTTATTTCATATGTTGGTAGTGGAAGGCAATATAATGACATAAGAGGATGAACTTTTAAGATTTAGTTTTAGAAAGGTGAACGTATATCTTTATACTAGTTAATCTTTCAAATAAATACCATTTTAATTTACATCATTTTCATGGAATAATTATGATCCCAAAATATAAAAATTTAATAGATTTTTATTCCTCATGAAATGAAATTAGTATTATAACACTATTTAATATACTTCAATAATAAAATTATTTTTTTCATATAAAAATAATAATAATAAAATTATTTTTCATATGAAAATCTTGGATTCTTTGGACTTAATTTGAACACCTAAGGTTACCACAATGGAACCAACAAACTCATTTGTTCTGGTTAAGTACAAAAATATTCTTTTCTTCTAATAGCTTATGCTTGAGAGATAATTGATTCCTTTAGATGATTTAAGAGTACCTTGACTAAGCAATCAAGTCCTTAGACACCCTTAGTTCTTATAAGCAAATTAAATCTTAGTGCAAGGTAGAGTGAGATTGTGTTTTATTCATATATCAAATTGAAAAGGCTTTGATCAGCTGAGATGTCTAAAGTCTAAAATCATTTGAGTTTTTGTTAACAAGTTAAGCTTTTGAGACAATAGGTTCCTTGATAGTTCTTTCACTAATTAATGATTGTTTCGAAATTATTTTTGAGAAAATTCCCTTTGACATGAAGTAAAACCTTTCTTGGCACCGATAAAAATGATATGAATTTCTTTTATAGGAAAGATTTTAAACTAAATATAGATATAATACATGCTAAGTATATTATCATGGCATAATACATCAATGCGTGTATTTTGTTTCTAAACTTATTTTAATTTTCTTTTCCTCTTCAATTGTTTTTCAAATGGATGTCTTGCACCTACAACTAGCTAACTTAATTATCAAAGCATAAGATAACACTACTAGAAAATTTGAATAACACCAATCCCTTGAAATTATACAATGGAAAATTCACTCACTCAAACTACTAACCATATGATTTGGTGTATTGGATAAATGTAGTTTCATCAATAACATGCCGTTGATATAAAATCATCATCAGTAAATTTTATATTTACTAGCGTGGAAGAGATTCTTGGACCAGTAATAGGAGCCAATTAAGTCTGCCCAAAGGTTGAAGTGAAGCACAAGGAACAAGACTACTGGTATACAAGCAAGTGAAGCAATGAGATATGGAACCCACTGAGATTTAGTATCAAAGATCAAAAAGGAGGCAGAGGCAAATGCCACGATCATACTTGTGATGGAGATGAAAAGTGATGTGAGTCCAAGCATTAGTCTGGTTTGCAGTGAATTCACAAATTCACTTTCTGTGAAGCTTGAAGTGATAATGGATAAGAACAGGATTATAGAAGTGGAGGATGCAAACAATGAAACTGCATTTGACACAACAAATATAATAAACCAAACTTCTCTCCGAAACACGGCAGTTTCTGATTGATTGCCATTGCCAGGAACAGTGAGAGCAGCAGCAAAGACCATGGTTGCTACAAGTGTAGCCACAATCATACAGTAATTTGCTGTCTCCTTTGCTGCAACTTCACCTTGTTTAGATAATTCCCTGTGCTCCTTGATAAATAATTCCCTTGGCGTCATACCTTCACTGTTTTTCATATTTATGCACGGCGTTGGTACTATCTTTTGCAATTCCTACAATTGCAAAACCAAGTTATGGTCTTATTTGAGCTAAGAAATTCATAAAGAAACTAAAATACAAAGAAGAATAATGGTATAGCATATTCATTTACTTACCTTAAACCATAGTAGCTCTCTTTGCATTTGAAGGTTTGGTCTTGCTGTGCCTAATCTTTCTACAGGTGCAATTCTGCCAGCATAATGCAGGATGTTGTCCCAATTGTCATCCACAGAGTTCACTATGAGATCCTTTACTGCTCCTATGTTATGTATTAGGCTTATTATTTTTTCTTGCCTGTACAAAACAGCGACATGGAGTAGATTTTGTCCCTTGTGATACACTTTTAACAACAGATCAGGATTGGACTGAAGAATCAAAATTATGAAACTAATGTTTCCTGATTTTGCTGCCTCAAAGAGTACTCCTGTAGGTTCCATTATTAGGTCTAACATTCGGCTATCTGGCAATTGCTGAACCTCATTCCAAAGGGTCGAAAACAAATGTCTAGCAGATACAGCCTCTTTCCCTTCCTCTCTTAAGCCTAGTGGAAAAATGCAATTAATTCATCATAAACTGATTCAGGATTCAAAGAGATAAAGTGGTTGAAAGAAACAGGAACCAGAGAAAGTGCATGTATGGTTCATAAATTGAAAAAAATATCAAATGAAATCAGGAAAGCTTACATAACATGGTCAACCATGACATAACTCTCCTCCAGCTTATTCCGTTGCTCTTGTCTATTTGTTTTCGGGCCAACACATGCAAAGCAGTGATTCCTCGCCTGTCTCGAGCAGTAGCTAATGCTGGATATCTCTTTAGCATCTCACTTGCCATGTCTTTGACGAAACATAAATTGTAGTTAATTACTTATTTTGGAAAAATTCATATCAGTTATTAGAGGGCGACATAATTTCACAAATTAATAGAGCTCCAATACAGCTCATGTTGAAGTTATTTGAAGTTGAGGATGAGGAATATATTTGACAGAACTACATAAGCTGCAATTCTACAATTGGTCTATTTTATATGAGAACTTCATTAACTACAAAACTAAAATTTTGCCGAAGGAGTTCAAGGGAAAACAAAATAGGAGAAGGACACAAGAGAAAAGAAAAGAGAAAGAAAGAACAAGATGAAGAGAGACTGTCCTCCTTTATTCCCAAAATCCCTCAATTCCATAGTCCTCTTTTCCCAATTTGGGCCTTTTTCATTGAGTCAGAAAAAGCCCCAAGTTAAGAGAATTTAGTGGAGCATGGAAGTGTTTTCGAGGGTTAACCCTAAACCTTCACTTCCCTCTCACATTTACTTTTAGGAAATACTTCCTAACATGAAAATTACCAAAATCTCCCTTTCTTTGCTTCTATTTCCTTCCATTACCCCCATCCAAACAGGCTGTTAATAACTTATCCTTCTCCTTACATAATTATCTCTATTACTATATATATATATATATATATATATGTGTGTGTGTGTGTGTGTGTGTGTGTTAATGCAAAAATGCTAGTTGGTGTTTAACTATATGCACTAGTTTTAGAAGTTTTCACTTCAGTAACCATTTTTTGCCCAGCTAGTAAATGAAGAGAAACTAAAAACATCAATACACAATACACAATACAGTAAATAAAACAGTTATGCATACAAACACACAACACAAATGATTAAGAGATCTCTCTATTACTATATATAAATGTGTGTGTGTGTGTGTGTGTGTTAATGCCAAAATGGTAGTTGGTGTTTAACTATATACACTAGTTTTGGAAGGCACTTCACTTCAGTAACCAATTTTTGCTCAGCCAGTAAATGAATAGAAACTAAAAGTAAAAACATCAATACACAATACAGTAAATAAAGCAGTTACGCATACAAACACACACAACACAAATGATTAAGTGATCTCTCAAAAATGTTGAAATCCCCATTACCCTTATGTTATTTTCTTAAATTTGCTAATGGCGTTATTCTAGGTTTAATATACAACAATGCAACAACAAAAAAGTCATTACTAATTTTCATGGAAATTTAACCAGGTAATTAGTAAAGAGAGGTGACACACAAGAATATCTATTTACATACCATACATACTGTTGTTTATGATTGCAAACAACAATTCAGTGCGTTCCAGGAGAGGTAAGCGATTATAGTCTGTGACCTGATAAAGATATTGCATCATTTCCTTACGACCTCTTAAAGCTGCTAATTGAAATGGTGTCATTCCTCCACGTCCAGGGATCGTTGGCAGTTCTGGATTCCTCTCTACCATTGCCCTAGCAATTCCCAGGTTCCCTGCCACTGCAGCTATGCATAAGGCTGTATTTCCTTCTTTGTTTGTTAGTTCCAAGTCTTCCTCACTCATATAAGACATTATATCAAGCACAAACTTTGTGTTGTTAGTACTGGTTGCGATATGGAGAGCTGTGTCGTCCCCTACAGTAAAGCCCACACTTAGGATGCCTAGATGGTCTAAAGCTATTCTTTTAGTTTCCTTATCATCCCCCATGACTGCAGCTACATAAAGGGAGCGCTTGATGATTCCTGTAAAATTTTGAGCATTAATTAGTTAATTAAGTCACAAAGTACTCACAAATTTGGAACAACTCTCATATACAACAGTAAGCTAGTAATTTGGCACACCGATTGTGCATGAAAATAGAGTTTACTTTCTACATTCCAAAGGGAACTTCCAATAGTTGAGCACAGGATAATCTTGTATGAAAATCTTTAAGTCAAATTTCATTGGAAAAGAGGGGTTGGATATTTTACCAACTATTGTGTAACCTCCAATTAATAATTAACTGAGTGCATAATGAGGGACGAGAGACTGTAAATGACTAAATAAATCATATGTGATTCTTTTTTTCTAATTTAACATCATTGATCATGGGTGACAAAAGGCAGCAAGGCAATTTCGCTGTGAATCTGACTCCTTAGAGGCTGCAGTGTTAAAAATGCGGACATTAGCTTCCACCTATATGACGATCATTTTGGATATAAGAAATATGTTGCGAAGAGCTAGGAAGATTGACATATGTCAAAAAAAAATCCACTACTTGGTTAATTAGCCAAAAAATAAGTACTTGGATTACTTTAAAGAATGAAAATGGAGGACTGGTTTCTTGCAATATTGACCCCATTCTTCGAGACTTTACAGTTTTTTTTTTTAAAAAAAATAGTTCCTATTTGTTGTATCATATGTCTGGGAGTTAACACAGTGCTTGGTTGCTCCATACCTACCTTAGAGTTATGATTTTAACAACAAATTTTGGCTTGGGCTTTTCACTTGAAATCACTGCTGAAGGTGAATAATCATGTTTTATTCTAGTAATTATGCGGTTTATCGTCTGATTATGGCATTATGGTTTGTCCAAAATGAGAGGGTGAATTTCAAGCTTCTCATGCAATTAACTTGGGGCTTTGATTCGTTAGAAGGAAGTCTGTTAAGGGTGGTTTTATTTAAAATAAATAAATAAATGATTTATTTGATATAAAACATGCAAATTCATGAGTTATATATTTGTGTTTTCTCAATCCAATTGGGGGATTTAATTCATTACGGAGTTCAGAACTTATTTTGATTTTAGTTTTAATTTTTTGTTGGGGATGGAACTTTTCAATTTTATTTCCATTTATCCCAAAATAAACTTGCAAATTAAAGAGCTTTATGTTTCTATTTTTTGTGTTGGAGAGGGATCAGAAATTATTTTGAATTTTAATTTGAATATCTATGAAGATGAAATTTTATATAGATGTCCTTTCTAGTAATTTAGCAATTAAAAGTGCTTGTATAGCTGTGCATCCAAACATTTATAATTGATTATATATAGAAACACTTCTTAAATTTTTTATTCAAACATAAAATAACTTATCCTAAAAGGAGCTTATCTAAAAGAACTTTTATGGTAAACTCTTCTTGTATAAGTCTTTATTTAAGCCATCTTTCAAAACGGGGTCTTTTGCTTTATTTGCAAACAGCATTTGAATCCATTTCTCTAAAAGTTAGTTTTTGTTTGTTCTCTCTGTTCACCAAAAAAANAAAATGCAGACTATCATTTATGATATATGTTCTTTTTTTTTTCTTCTTCTGAGATTTTAAGCAAATACAACATTATTACATAAATGTTTTTAGGAATTTATTTAAATTTATCTATTTATATATTGAATTTTAGGTATGATGCTGGAGATGTATAATGTTTGACAAAACTCTTTTAATATGATTTAATTAAATGAAATTTAATATTTTATATCTATATCTATGGGGAGGTAGCCTCTCTTAACCATTAATTTTTATCTAAAAAAAAAAAAAAATTCTATCTAGAGATTTTTCTGGTGCCTTAAATGCGCTAAAAGCATAAGTATTGTCTAATATTTTTGTGCCATGACCTAGTCAAAGTTAGTTTTAAAGTAAAAGCTACATCCTCTCTTATTTCTGTCAGGTCATAGTATGCCTACAATTAGATACGGTAAAACTACACTTCTACAAAGGAAACACCTCATTTGCTGTCAAAATTTCAGATTAACTACTTAGAAAAACATGTTTTAAAACTACCCAAAATCCACTTTTTAAAGACTAATTCTACAATACACAACATTATAATGCATATTGTACAAACAATTTGGCACAAAACGACCATAGGTCATGATAAACTAACATTTAATTTATAAGGTCATTGTGAATACCTCAAATCATTGAGTCATCTTATGTGAATTAAAAACCAAAAGAATTGATAAATTTTGAGTTTAACTTAATCAAAATTATCTTTTAATTTAAGTCAACTTACTCCGTAAAATTGACCCATTATATTCAAAATTTGTCAGAAGAACTCCAGCACCCACCGGTGCACAAAATCTAGTTTTAATCAAGGTTACATCTATTATTAATCAAAAGTTACCAAAATTGAGGAATCTAAAACTTACTGTTTTGTGCATCACGTGAAAGGCTATCCCATGCAGCAGCGACTCGCACAGAATCTGAGGTTTTCGATTTTCCTTCCACTAAAATGCCAAATTGTGGTTCTCTTGAGTTGCTTCTAGTTGGAGTAAAATTCCTAGAAATTGACTCATTGTGGATAGGACTTTCTACATTTGATGCATCGTCGTCATGGGTAGAAGGGGCCTCATTGTCATGTTCATCGGTGATTTCATGATAAAAAACAGGAGTCAGTGATATTGATCTCCACTCCTTCGATCCCTTTGGCCCTTCTGTTCCTCTTTGATCACTCATAGTTTCGCTGCGTGTATTAATGTATCATAAAACATATCACTGTTGAAATTGGCACAATATATATATATATATAGAAAATGTAAAAGATAAGTAATCTAGTCTACCTTCAATACTTTGTTGTGTTACCACAAGAATGGACAGAAGCTGAATATGCTGAGACAGAAAACACAGAATGGATTTGGTTTCCTCAATCATCAATTTATATATATTTTTTTTCAAAATTTATGTTTGGATTTGGTCTTGCTTTAGAAGGATTTTGNAACTCACTCCTACTTGATTTGACAACGTAAATTAACTGTATTTTTTTACTCATGTTTTAAAGGTTTGAAATTATAATTGTCCAATATTATTGCCTTGGTTTTTTCTTTGTTGTAAATGTGCCATCAATTGGGCTTATTGGGCCTTTAATGTGGGCTATGATGTCCGGGCTAGCCCAATCATGTCCTTGGCATCAATATATGATCTCCAAAAACAAAAATATGTGTACTATACAAAGGATTTATATCAAAGTTCTTTGTGCCATTCATGGCCACGAGTCAATTGAAAAATTGACCCAGGACTAGTATTTTTTAAATTCAACCTTCCTTTACAACAGATCAAAACGAGGCAACTTATATTTTGACAGCTCTAGTACTTAAATGTTTAACATATTTGGTACCTTGGCTTGTGGGATCCTCGACACAGAAATCGTGAAGAGGACTATGATCAGCTGCCAAGGTAAGTGAGAATGAGAGCCAAGAGGCCAATGAAGACTGCGCGAGTGGCCAGGAAACTAGAAGTGGAAAGAGCTTGATGCAGGATACTGGTCAAGAATTAGAGGAAGATAGTTTCTATATATAGAGGTACCTCTAGTCAGTGACAAATCCAAAATTAATTTAATGGGGTCAAATTATAAAAATAAGAAGGCTAAATTACAAAAATGTAAAAATATTAAACATTTTCTAAAACAATTTATAAAAAATTTAAAAACAAAAAATTAGAACATGGGAGGTCAATGCCACTGCTGGCCCCTCTTTGCATCCGTCACTGCCTCTAGTACAAAACTGATTCTAAAATTCATCCTGATTTATTGAGAATATTGTGAAGAATACCCAAGTTTGGAAGCACACAATATTAGAAATTTTAATTATGTGCACAAACATAACCATAATGAATTAATTAGAAGTCAAATATTATGAACCATTATGGTTTAGCCCATATATGTGGTTAATTAACTTTTTTGGTCTTTTGGGTTTGCATTAAACCCATATGGTAGATATTGTTGTTAATGGTACTTGTTTGTAGGCTATCAAATATTGGATAGGTCAGCCCATTTTTCATACATAAAAAGAGACATTTCTACTCTTGGTCTATAAGTGTGATGTGGCTGCTGCCCCATTAAGATCATACATAAACAACGAATTTAGGAAAAGAGAGCACTCTTCTCTCCTATACACACGCACATAGAGACTAATATGTGCTCATATGTTATTTGTTTCTTGTGTAACGTATTATGGACCCTACGTGCATTTATACCTGGTAAATTTATAACCTATTCTATTGGTTTGCAGTCAATATACATGTTATGCAATAAAATTATTTGTTAATACACATGAAATTGTTTGGCAAGGTCTTGATAGGGCAAGAGAGGATCTCTCGAAGCCAAGTCTGTCTAGATATTAGGTGTCTCGGGACTAGAGTTAGCAAACGGGCAATGCCAGTTCTATTCGGGCTAGCATATCGCTGGCCCAACCTTGCCCTCCACGGGTTGCAAGTTAATACAGGTCAGCTCACTTTTTATTTTTTTATTTTTTATTATTTATATTGTATTCTAGGTTATAAATTTATCCTTTTTTTTAAATAATTTTGGGCCTATTTAGATTAAATTGTTAATGGATTGATTTCTAAATCTTAATTAAAAAAATAAATAAATAATAGTGCATAACAATTAACACATTATGAGTCTATAAAATAACAATAATAGTTGAAGTCTTACTCATAAAAAAAAAATTGTTAAAATCTTAAATAAACAAAAATAGACAAAGAGGGGAAGGGGACTAGAGAGAATTAGAGAAAGGCTAGGGATTTTAATGATGAGATTTGAATTGTAAAAAAATAAAAAGCCAGCTCGACTTGAACCCGAATGGGCCATGAGCCAAATCAAGCCATGCCATTTTGGCACAATTCTATTCTGCTTAAGGTTTTCACAACCCAGTCCTCTTTTTGATCGGGCTAAAATGGGCACCTAACCTATTTTGCCAATTCTACGCGAGACCTTTTTGCTCTATTTTGTTCTCTTGTATCCGTTGTGTTGGTAATATATTTATTCACCAACTTAATTGTTAGTCTTAATAGCCTAACAAATGTTGAGGTTTGGGTGGAAAATCTACGGACTTTCATCTATGATATACTTTTAACAGATATTTTTTCTTAAATATATTTTTCTTTTCTCTCAATAATAATAATAATAAGGAAAAGCTGTTCAGCACTATGTTAGATTACGAGTAAGGCCCCTATCTACATATACTAAGCGCACATCTATCTTTTCCTCCACTATTGGAAGTTTTCTTGGCTTTCTCCATCGAGTCCAACCTTCATTATGTTTCAGTGGTCAAATGAGTGTACAACACATCATCTAACACAGATATAATATTTATAATAATAATATTCTACTCCTATGGAAAATCAATATCTTCTATGTAAATTGCATTGCAAGAAATTGAGTTGCATCTGACTCAAGAAATCACAAGAAAAATAAAAAAAATTTAGAGGTGCCTCTAGTACTAAATTGATTCTAAAATTCATCCTGGTTTATAGAGAATATTGTGAAGAATACCCAAGCTTGGAAGCACACTATATTAGAAATTTTAATTATGTGGACAAACATAATCATAATGACTTAATTAGAAGTCAAATATTATGAATCATTATGGTTTAGCCCATATATGTGGTCACTTAAGTTATTAGGTCTTTTGGGTTTGCACTTAACCCATATGGCACATATCGTTGTTAATGGTACTCTTGTTTATAGGCTATATAATGGATAAGTCAGCCCATTTTCCATACATAAAAGAGAGACATTTCTACTCTTGTTCTGTAAATGGGATGTGGTTACTGCCCCATTAAGATCATACATAAATAACGAATTCAGGAAAAGAGAACACTCTTCTCTCCAATGCACACGCACATAGAGACTAATATTGGATATATAGTTTGCTCTTATGCTATTTGTTTCTTGTACAACGTATTATGGACCCTACATGCATCTATACTTGTGATGAGGACCAGCCCAAAGGCCGGGTTGAACCTCAGCCCATGATCTTGCACAGTAGAGACAAGACACCGCATCCTTAGCAGGGACAAGACACTACTAATTCAACCTTACAACTACTATAAATACACGGATAATATAGTTTAAAAGGTAACTTGTTAGTCAAAATTATACCTATACTAACTTAAGCATCGGAGAGTCATCCTCAACTCACTGCCGAGCTTAGCTTCCTGTAGGTATATCTAGCTCGGGTATTTCTGGCATCAACAACTTAGTAATTTTATAACCTATTCTATTGATTTGCAGTTAGTATACATGCTATGCAATAAAATTATTTGTTAATATACATGAAGTTGTTTGGCAAGGCCTTGATAGGGCTAGAGAGGATCTCTCGAAGCTGAGTCTATTATTGGATGATATTAGATGTCTTGGGACCCTTTTTGTTCTATTTTATGTTTTTGTATTCGTTGTGTTAGTAATATAGTTATTTGTCGATTTATTCATTGATTTTAATAGCTTAATAATGTTGAGGTTGGGTGGAAGATTTACATGCCTTCATCTATGATATACTTTTAACAAATGTTTTTTTTAATGATATTTTTTTTTCTCAAAATAAATTAAGAAAAAGGGAAAAAGCTGTTCAGCACTATGTTAAATTAAGAGTAAAGGCCCTGTCTACATATAGTAAGCAGCACATCTATCTTTTCCTCCACTTTTCACCACTTCTGAAAGTTTTCTTGGCTTTCTCCATCTTTTCTACTTGACTGGCCAGTGCACCTCGAGTCCAACCTTCATTTTGTTTCAGTGGTTAAACGAGTGTACAAGTACACATCACCTAACACATATATAATATTTATAATATAATATTCTGCTCATATTGAAAATCAATATCTTGTATGTAAATTGCATTGCAAGAAATTGAGTTGCGTTTGACTCAAGAAATCACAAGAAAAATCAAAGCCAATGTTCTGGGAATTAGGGCGAAACGTAATGGACAAGAGTCCAAAAACTAGGATAATCTGGGCTTAAACTTAAACAAGCTTGATACTTGATAGTGCTACAGGCACCAAGGTGGGTACCCTTTTTTGTTTTAAGTACCTTTCATAATCAACCCAAAACCTTTCTACAATGGATGAGTAAATAATTGTTACATAGATTATTTGTTTCATTGTTTCTTCTCTCATATGCATTATGTATACTAGTATAGATTGGTTTTAAATTTTCCTTTCTCTCCTTATTTATCTAATAAACGAGATTTCGTCTGCGTATAACTACTATAATAATCAAAGCGAAATTAGACTTTACAACTTGAACAAACTTCAATTCCTTGAAATTTCTTAAAATATGATTTGGCATACATGATTATCTGAAACATTATATTAAAATCTTTTTTGGTACTTTTGGTGCTCTTGAGATGTCTATTAAAGACAATTTTAATATATTCTAGTTAGTCACAATATATAATTGTTTTTATGAGCAGTGACCATTTGTAGTTCAATATGATCTATGGTCATTTTGTCTCAAATAATCACGTATTGATCACTACTTATATAAAACTATACTACTGATCATGAATAACAACAATAGACTTTGATTAAAGTAAAATATGAGGTCTTTGAAACTCATGACCTACCTAAAAAATTTATTTGAATTTTTTTATAATAATTTTCTAAAAAAAAATACAAAGTTCACAACTTATTATTTTATATATAAAGATGTACTTTTTGAAAAACCTTTACAAGTT
The DNA here is from genome assembly GCA_003255065.1 of Cercis canadensis. Lineage (NCBI taxonomy): Eukaryota > Viridiplantae > Streptophyta > Magnoliopsida > Fabales > Fabaceae > Cercis > Cercis canadensis. The sequence continues at coordinate 114,684 of QAOA01007176.1, read as the reverse complement.
TAGGGTGTCCAAATGCATTAGTCTCTCCTTAAAGGTCACACCTATACATGAATTGACATTGGTGGCCGAATTTCATCTCAGTTAGCTTTACGCTGTCCTTTCATATTGATTTCATCATCCAATTACATCGAGGAATAACATGATTTATCAAAATAGCTAGATATTTTGTTTATACCTCTTAATGGCTTTTTATCGGAATATAACATTTTAAAAATAATTTTACATATTTATTACATTTTTTTAACTTATTTACTTTAATATTACACTTTTTTTTAAAAAATTAAAAAAAATAACAAACATGTAAGGACCACTAGACACGTCAGCGGCCACGTGACATGTTCATGTTGAACATGCCGGTAGTCTCATGGTGTGTCCTTTTTTTACCTGCCTATTAGAATAAAAAGAAAATTAAATAAAAATATGACAAAAAGGGACATGTCAATGGGCTATTGGCTACTTGTGGTCTCCATGTGTCCAAAAAAATTTATTTTATTTTTAATTTTTTAAAAATTATAATATTTAATTAATTAAGTTAAAAAGTGTTATATATATATATATATATATAATTTTGTTGTTAAAATATAATATTCAAATCAATGAGCCAAAAATATCACCAAAAGAAAGAGACAACAGAATAAAACATAAACTATGATGGAAAGTACTTTTCTTCATATATGGAAGAGGGGTTAAAGGAAGAAAATTAAGTCTTATAAAAAATTAAAAATGGCTAGAGCACTCCTTCAAAAGCCATTGGATTACCTTATATCTCCTTTTCCACCCAATTGACTATTTTCGAAAGGTGGAAACGAAACAAGTGCACAAAGAGGAAGAAATTAAGTGAGACAAGGATAGTGATGTCTGAAAATTGAAGTAAATTAAACAACAAGCGGTAGATGCAAATTAATGCCACAAAGTCGTACAAAATAAATGTCCCAGCAAACCAAAACCACCAACCAGCATCACAAGTTACATCTGTATATGGTTTACAGAGTAACATTATTTACACACTAATTAAACTCACAATGACTCACACTAACACAGTTGATACAATCTAAAATTTGACGCAAACCTAGATTTAACCAACTTATTCGTGTGAGACAATGTAAGAATTAACTTAGTGTGCAATAAGCATACCTCATGATTAGATGCTGAAAACAAACCCAGTTGGAATTGCCACAAAAACAATGGCAAAAGCCACAGCTAAAATGTCAGTGAGATGGGATCTAAGCCTGCTTCCATAGGATTTGTCGTTCTGGCTCTTTGTGGACGAAGAAGTTCCTGTGCTCGCAGGTGAAGATGGAGTTGCCGGCGACGACGAATTGGCATTAGTGAAGATAGCGGCGTCGGGGGAACCAGGAGGTAGAGCCAGAAGCTCTGTCCAAATTCCACAAGCAAATTTGCATAGTTAAATGATATTCTTATGGACAAAAAAAATAAAATTAAGTAGAGAATGCTGTCGAATAAATAAAGGCAAAGACCATGACATAATAAAAAAGATGCACACGAATGGATAGCTTACATAATATGCTTTATAGCCACATATTTGATATTCTATTTTTAAACTTAAACACAACTATATATAAATTACACAATTAACTTCAAATTTTATTAAATGTACACAATTTATATACAATTATATACATATTCAAAAAGTAAAGTATCAAATAAGGCATGCCACATAAGTTATCCATCTGTACGCATCTTTTTAGATGCTTTTACCTTTTGGGTATACAGATCTCAATCTTATCACATAAATATACTTAAACACAAACAATACAGCTTTTTTTTCCTGGAGCATGTAGGAAGGGGCTAAGGGGAAAATTTGCCCCACTCCGGTTCAAATCCGGCATGTTCTGTTGACTGGGCAACACTGACAACAGATCTATTGTAGTTTAATTTGCATAGATCTACCACTGCTAATTTTAGATCAACCTTTCACAGTCCAATCAAAACCACTTGCTCTATATATTGGAATACAAACCACTTGATAAAATTAACTTCAGATAAACTAATTAATAGAAGGAAGGACTTCAATATTTAGATAATTTAAAAGAAAAAAAAAAAAAGTTAAGGGTTCAAAGGAGAGAAGACTTACTAGGACAGTTAGTGACGCTGGCGTTTTTGATGTTACAAGCAGAAGGGAGCTGAAGGAGCTTACCCTCCTGAATACCCAAGCTTTTGCTCTCAGAGCTACCTTTATGTGTCTGCTGAATAATGTAACACAAGCACTCTGGCTCACTCTCCTTTATTGATGTGGCAGCATCACAACACTGCTTCGTGGGAGTTGGTGCCTCACCCTTTGCAAAGCTCAGACAAGGAATCACCTTCTGAACATCTTTGCCGCACTTATCTGCTAAATTGTCTCCATAAACAGACCCAGCTAGGGTTAACAAGAAGAAAAAGAAGCAAAAGAACATGGGTTGAGCTCCCATTTGATGGTTTTTCATATTCTAGGTTTCTCACAGAGTTTTTCACTTGGATTCCGATCAGAGTTCGATGGGAATGTGAAATAGTTTGTGACAAAGGACCGATACCGCTGAGGGGAAAGTAGGAATGGCGGTCATTGAATGCTTGTCTTGGGTAGTTAATGTTTACATAATTGGTCCACTTCTAACATTTTCTACTGAGATAAATGCCAAAGCAAAAGTAATTTTCGGAGCCACTTTATTTACTTCTTTTTTTGGATATTTTGGTTTCACTAAATCATTAGTTTGTACTTTGGAGTTTGGACTTACAATTTCTAATCACTACTATATTAAATTTAAATTATTTTAAAAAATAGATAAAGTTAAATTTATATAGAAATATGTCTATTGTATATAAATTTAATTAGGCTTACAATAATAAATTATATATATATATATATATATGCACAATTTTTATATCCTTAAAAAATACATGTACAATTAATTTATAGTATATCTATAGGCAAAAGGAATGTTGCATACACAGGACACTGTAATCAAGTAATTCTCAATAAGATTAACGTACATCGATCTAAAGTTTGTAATTCATTGCACAAACGAGATAAAAAAATGGACGGCGGATTTATATGCATGGTGGTCAACCAGGTCAATATGATCTATATAAATTGACGGCTGGGATCAGAGTTGCTAGCAATTTAATTTACATATGAACGCGTTTGGTTGGAAATAAATGAGACTAGGTGGGGGAGTTGGAGTGTAGTTAAGAAGCCAGCTGCTACTGGTTAACAGTTGGAGACCGGAGCGGAGACCGCATTTGATATAACTGGAGAAATAAATACTTAATTTAATGCGTATTATCTATTACGGGATTCTATGATACTACGTAAGTATGTCATATTACATTGACGTGGTAAGTATACATAATTTTTATATTTTATTATATATAAAATATAATTTATTTAATTTTTTAAACAAACTTAAAAACAGTTAATTTGTACACATGTCATTCATTTATTGGTTATTCTTATGTAGTATGTCATACTACATAAATACTAAAAATATCTAATAAACCTCCTATCTATTAACTCTCACGATATGACACACTTGTAGTATTATCTGATTTTAGTCAAGTTACACCGTATTAATTGTAGCAAACGGTTTTTAATGAATACTATTAAGTTCGTACTTGGGACTTAAACATTTTATGTTTGAATCCAAATCGTAACTAAAACAAAAAAAAAAAATTATATTAATTATGCCAAATTGAGTATAACTGTATTATATATACATTAGATTCAAAGCAATAATTCACGTGGTCATATACCCAACTTTTTAAGGATTTGTAAGTTCTCTATCAGAATACAAAATAAAGTCTTAGTGTGCTTGTTCTTGTTAGTTTTGGTGGTATTATTAGCAACTTTATTTTTTATTTTTTTTATTTCCCATAAGGTGGTCCTCATACATTAGGTATAAGACTAATTCCTACTCAGATTTCGACATTTCCTTGCCACTAATACTTTCAGTAGAGTTTGAACTTGTGACATTACTTCTACATAAAGCTCAATTTGCCAACTAAGCCACAACTAGCAATTATTAGCGACTTATGTTTACTCTTTCCTATATAAAAATTTCTTAAAAATATATTTAAATATACATTGTAATATAAATATTTCATCTCTAAAAATAAATAAATGGTACATGTACATTAAAACATTAGGAGTGGTCTAGTAATAAAGTTTTTGGCTAGTTTACAAATAAAAAGTTAGAGATTCTAACTTCCAATGTAACAAAAAAATTTGTACTTATATATTCCTTCTATAAATGAGGTTTAGCTACATCTGCTATGTGTTGGATATATGCTCCGTGGTACAGCTGTAGTACATGCATGTTAAAAACGTAAAAAACTTATCACCTTGAAAATTGTTTAGTTAGTTTACAAGAAAATCCGTTAGAAAAAAAAAATAGTTTATAAAAAGTTTATTTATTTTTAAGTGATAAAAATTTAATAATGTTTTTTATGAAAACATTTTAATAAGAAAAAATTTAATTTATCCCCCTTTAACTTAATTAAGATGACTTACACTTTATTCCAATTTTTTTTAAAACATTACAAAAAACTTTTATTAACTATTAAAATATGCAAAAAAAAAAAATTATCATTCGTCTGTCAAAAATGAGACAGAAATTGTCACCACATGATACCATTAATCACTAATTAACTCCAAAAATTAAAAAATACTTAAATTAAAACTAAATAATTAATAATTAAAAAAAATACTTGAATAGAATTAAGTAACACTAAAACAAACAAATCTTCCTCAAAATCGAAAGGAATGAATAGAATACAAATTAAAATCAACCAAATGAAAAAGCACTGACACGATGCAACTGTATATGAAAGAAGTAATCTACTTGAGACTTCCAAATAAAGTGTCTAAATAGCATTACTCAATAATTTTTCTTTTATTATGGATGCAAACGTTGTTCATTTTTTAAGACACTGTACTTTCTTTAGTTATAATTGGTAGGATAAATATTAAATTATATTTATGACATTATCTAGTTCGACCAATAGTCCAAGATTTCGACCAGTTCTCATCTTCCAAAATGATTCATTGATAGGTTGTGTTTTCAAAACATTATTTGAGATTTCTAAATATATAATGTGTTAAATAGGATTACTCATCAATATTTTTTCATTTTATAATGGATGGAAACATTGAAAAAAATATTGAATACAAAAGAAATTCAACTTCTATGTCACATAATCAAACAAACAATTATACAATGAAATTTGAAATTAAAATCATACAATGAAACAATTATACAAAACGAAATGAATGGAAAAAGTTAGAAATAAAAATGAACCAAATGAAAAAGCACTGACATAGAAGAAACGCACACAACTCAACTTCCTTTCCTTGCACTAGAATTTGGACTGCAAATTAGTGACTATGTTCTTGTCCAATTGGAAAGCCTTCACAAGAACATCAGCAGCAATATCTGGCAGAGACCCAAATACTGAATTGGCGATTGTAATAACTCCTGGGTTTTGGCTGCTGAGAGCTACAATAGCAAAGGCATTGCCAGAACCAAGATTTCTCTGGTAGTGTGCAAGACCCACAGGGAATACAAATACATCACCCTTTTGTAGCACTTTAGTTATATGACGATTCTCTGGATTTGAGGTCACAAATCCAACTTCAACGGTACCATCAATCACAGTGAAGATTTCGGTGGCACGAGGGTGTGTATGAGGAGGGTTGATGCCCCATGGTGCAAAATCAACGCGACCAAGAGATATTCCCAAAGTGTTAAGTCCTGGCAGTTGTGAAACTGTAACTGGGGTCACTCTGGATCCAACTACATTAGATGTGTTTCCTACCAGGTGAAGCCCACTGAAGAAGAAGTCATTGGCTTCAACAAGTTTGGGGTCTTTGCAACCCAAACCATTCACTAGCACTATAACAATTGAAGGAAAGAAGTAAACGTGTAAAGATTATATACTAATAAGTTCACAGATAGAAAGAATATCCATTCACTAGCATTGTCACTGTAGAAAGATGTACACTAAAGACTAAAATACTTGAACTAAATTTTTTTGAGTAAAACCTATTTTTAATTCTTGAAAGATATAGACAGTTTATTTAGCCTCTGAAAGATTTTTAATGTCACTTCAGCCATTGAAAGATAATTTTATCCATTAAAATAGTCACCTACTAACTTCCACCTACCAAGCTTATCATATTGATATTTAATGTACCACATGAAAAATTATGTCAAGTCTCATTAAGAAAAACTAGACTGAGGAATATTTTGATAAATAGAGTTATCTTTCAAAAATTAAAGTAACACTAAAAATCATTCAAGGATTAAACTAATTTGGAGGGAATAAAAAAGGATTTTACTCAAAAAAACTTCCAATATAATTAAGTGTTCGATATAGGTACCTTGACTTTTGGGGTCAGCAACACAGAAATCTTGAAGAGCACTGTGATCAATTGCCAATGCAAGTGAGAATGAGAGAGCCAGGAGGCCAAAGAAGAGTGAACCAGTGGCCATGGTAATAGTTTTTAGGTGTAACAAGTCTTTAATCAATGCAAGACAAAAGAAGGGAAGATAATGCAATAGAACTCTAGGAGTTTGTATGTGATGCTGTTGGGAAACTATGGGTTGCTTTGCTTCTATATATAGAGAATCAAGTATAAGTAGAAGACACAAATTTTGCCGCCCAGTGCAGCCTTTGAAGTGGTCATGTAGTTTGACTATGTGAAAAAAATATAGGGATGCATTTTTGATCATGCAAACCAGCATATATATGTACAAGCCGGCTGTTTTGAACCTCAAGCTGCACATGACAAATGTAATTGATCCTCAAGATTTGTTCATAAACTAATCCACAAGTATGCGCTTGTGGTTTTGTTGGAGCCTTTGGGATATTTCATTTCATCAATCCAATACAGAGAGACGCAAATACAGGGAAAGGTTGTCAATCTGCAAGAATTATAGATTGTAGAATGAATCTCTAATGCGAACTGTTAACATAAACATCATTAGGCATTTTAATACATGTATCTGAAGATAATGACCAGCTCATTGACCTTGATATTACAATTTGACAATTTATTTATACAACTATTACACTTTCTAACTAATTTACTTAAATATTATAGTTTTTAAAAAATTAAAAACTTAAAAAAAAAAAAAAAAACTGCGCATTGGGACCCACAAGACACGCGAGCTGGCGTGTCCCCACCGGACACACCGACTGACAACCGACGTGTCTCCTCAGCATTCATTTACACTATAATATCCCATATCAATAGATGCACCGAACCCCATCCCCATCTGTTCAACTTCAACACACTGATTGGACAAGAGTGCTAAATACCAAACAAAAAGAAAATAAAGAAAAAGGGAAACCATAACCAAGAAAAAGAGTCAGAGCTCCCTTCCCTTGTTGTCCGTGAGGAGAAAAAGGAAACTCCTTTCTTTTGGTAGAAAATTGTATTATGGTGTAAATGAATCATGAGGGAACACACCGGCTATCAATCGGCATGTCCGGTGGGAATATGCCAACTGGCAGTTGGCGCGTCTCGTGCACATGCTTTGTTTTTTTTTCAAAAAAAAATTTAATTTTTTAAAAACTGTAATAGTTGTATAAATAAGTTGTCAAATTGTAATATCGAAATCAATGAGCCAATAATGACCATATCTAATACATTATTATTATTATTATTATTATTATTATCATTATTATTATCATTATTATTATTATTAATTGGACATGTCCATATGCGTATGAGACATGTGTACAAGTGTCCAAGGCATATTAGAGTTTGTAATGCGTTGAACATGGAACACTTCAATAAAATGCTATGTCCGTGCTTCCTAGATGCATAGCTGTTGACATTTATTTTAAAACATATTTATATGTATCTGGACATAATGGACCATTCCATGTTGTTGTGTAAAATTCTAGCGCAAATGCACGTTATTGTTTCCAAGTAATAAAATGAGAGTTAATTATCGTTTCCACGATGACTAATATTATCAATTACCGAAATTGGGTTAATCTCAATTTTATCTAATCAACGAGTATGAAGAATTTTAAGATAGAACTTTAAATAAACTGAAAATAAGCTAAGACAGATAAAATGATGAATTAATCAAGAGAGAAAAGCCTAAGGTTCCAATTTCACCATAATTAATCCTGGTTTTCATTCCTCATGTCATTAATATCGATTTATCTTCCTAATTGCTAGTCAAGATTCCCTAATTCATTCACTAGTCTCTCCCAAGGTCTAATAAAAATATCTCTAATTACTAACCCTGTATATTCTTATACGAGTTAAAATAATTACGAATTCATTAGGTTCTATGGATCTTTTAATTGACTACACAAATCATAGAAGTATATTCTTATCTTACATGCAACCTAGAGTATTTATCCCAATAAACTAGACACACAAATCTTCTTCCAGTCTCATTGTGATTAACTAATCAACTAATTAATAGCCAGTTAATTAGAAACATGAAGAATAGGGATGAATACTCAAATAGAAAAGATAAACCTTAAATTAATTTCACAAAAAATTACAATTGTTCATAATTAGGCTACATTGTAGCCCTAGATAAGAGATTAATTCATAGCAGAAGATAAGAACATGGTAGAGTAAAATCTAGACATAATTGAGAGAGAAAAAGAATGAAACTCAATAAAGAAGCCACCAATCTGCTGTCCAAATTGCACCTCTAAATCCTTGTTTTGCTCTTGCTTCCAAAAAAGTCCAAAAAAGATTTCTAGACTAAAACCTAAAAATTACTTAAATACTAAAACATCCTACTCCTAATTCTAATATGACACTTAGGCTTCGTATGCGGAGGAAGAGGCACTGGGCGTTGGGACGCCCAAAATATTGCTTTGTATGGTGGCATGGCATTGCGACGCCCAGAATGTGGAATCATTGTGGCATTTGGCTAAAGGAGCGTAGCAACGCTGGGGGATGGGCGTAGCAACGCTGGGGGACGGGCGTAACGATGCCCAGGGACTAGCGTAGGGATGCCCAATGAGTGTTCATCTTGATTGAGCTTTTCCTAAATGCCTCTTTCACCAAGAATCTCCACTTTACTCATTGAACTTATAAAATAAAGAAAAAGAACAAGTTTAAGGTTCATAAATCTCAAGACACATACATAAAGTTAAGCTGAAAACATCTATAAAATGAGTGTAAAATCCACCTAACAAATACCCCTAGACTTAACATTTTGTTTGTCCTCAAGTAAAGAAAACAACTAAAAACAACAGAAAAAAGATTAGTTCTAATGAANTCTTTCACCAAGAATCTCCACTTTACTCATTGAACTTATAAAATAAAGAAAAAGAACAAGTTTAAGGTTCATAAATCTCAAGACACATACATAAAGTTAAGCTGAAAACATCTATAAAATGAGTGTAAAATCCACCTAACAAATACCCCTAGACTTAACATTTTGTTTGTCCTGAAGTAAAGAAAACAACTAAAAACAACAGAAAAACGATTAGTTCTAATGAAAGCTAACTATGGAATGAATAGTTCATTTACTCATCATACAAACCTCAAAGATCTCTAAAAAATATAGTTTCAAGAAAAAACTAATACTCTCATGAATGTGTACCATTATTAACCCAAAAATTAGTTTCACCTCACCAAACTTTCCTAAGTTCAATTAAGGACAACCTTTCATTTCTTTATTTTTTTTACTCTTAAATCAAATTAGGCAAATAAGCTCAGTTTGAATAAAAATCTCGAACTAGAGCATTTAGACTTTTATATGGTTGTTTTTCATGTCAATTTCTACTAATGTAGGCAGTTCACAATATCAAAAATCAAAAGGACTTTGATAGGTTTGTAATGTGTGGTTAGGCTAAGGGTAAGACAAAAGATAAGAATGAGGTTCAAATCACCAATCACACAATTTCAATTTTTAGAGCAACTTTCAAAAGCATCCATTTTTTATTTTTTTACTTCTAACTTCCCCCAAACTTGTTTCCTTTTTCTATTTTGTCTTTCACTAATAGAATTCATATTTTGTGCCACTACATCCTAATTTCATGCTTCAAGTCATTCTTTTTTTTTTTTTTTCTTTTCATCGCAAATGTTCCTTTTCAACAGGGATGCATCACTTTTGACTTTCATTCTTTTTGGTGGCAATTGCCTTGATATTCTCTTTTCTTTTTTTCCACTCATTCTTCTTAGAAGTTCTAGCTCTAGATGCTCTTAAGACTAACTATGTGCTCTAGGTGAAAGGTTCAAGTCAAAAGATCATACAAAGAGCTAGAGGCAGTGTAGGTGACAAAGAAATAGGCTAAATTAAGCTCAATAGGGTATGCTAGGGATGAAATGTCATACAAAGAGTTAGCTAGAAAGACTCAAACTAAACAAAGATGGCTTAAATCATATCCTTAATATTGTGTAGCCTAGGATTTCGCCTCAACTGACAATCAAACAAGTTCTAATAGTCTGTGAGATTACTAGGACTAGCTATGTTTACATAATCATCTCTAAGCATGCAGATTTCAAGTGGATAAGATTATGCTCTTAATTTATTTGCAGAAAATTTTAATTGAGTATGAATCAACTCATGAGTTATACAAGAACACATAAACAAAATCTAAAATTTTTCTGAAACTGAAAGCATTTCGAAAATCAGCATTATCATTGGCCCAAGATTTTCAAAAATAAAAGTTCACTCAAATGCCTAATATATAACCTAAGAAAAACAGAAAAATAATATAAATTCTATCTAGAAAGCAATAAAAGATACCCACTCAAAAATAAAGAAAAACACCACAGAGAATGTACTACTCACCCCCAAATTTAAAGGGAACATTGTCCCCAATGTGAAAAAACAAAAAAGATGAGAGCAAGGGAACTTCTTTGAGTATGTGGTGTTCAGTCACCATCATCATTGTCTGAACCGTGTGGTGCAAATGGGTCAAAGGGCTGCGCTGGAGCAGACGAAAAAACAGGGGGAGCCACCCCTAGTGTAAGAGAAGCCTAGCTCAACAGCTGGGTGAGAACTTGCGTCTGGAACTGCATATGGCTCGTCATTTCAATGTGATGCTGCTTGAGAGTTTAATTGAGGTTACTGATATCGGCTTTGATCTTTTCGAGCCACTCAGTGGTAGTCGAAGGTCGGTGTTGCCGAGAAGAACTAGCTGGTGCAAGCCCCTGTTGAAGGCAATCGGACCTCGAACTCTTAAAAGAGTTGATGAGGCTGTCATTAATTAGACGTTGCGGATCATATGGAGGTGGTGCATAAGAGAACGCGCCTGTGGAGGTCTTTTGTTTTTTAGATGGCATTGTAGAGGAAATTAAGCGTCTTGAAACAAAATGGAGTTACATCCTGTGAAAAATCAAACACGCAGTCCATATATCAAATAAGTGCAAAATCACTCACAAAAGCTCTAAGAACTAAACCTTTGTTGTGGTCTTGACACAACTAAGCATGCCACCTTGTAACAGGTGATTGAACTAAGTGATGGGTATACACCATTGTTGCATACATCAAGGTGCACGAACACAAGTTGGAGCAAGGAGGCATTGCATATGACATAATGGAAAAATTACTTTTCTCACATGCCTATCTAAACATGGCAACTCTCCATGTAGCCATCTCAAGGGTGGAAATAAAAGATATCATGCCAAATAAACTTAAAAGCACATAAATGCGCGCTTAGTTCCAAATCCTTTCTCATTGAAACATGGAACCACATACTCCCTCTATCTAAGGCATGGTTGGAAAAGAAAGAACAAAGCAAGGCAATCATAACATGTTTGAACATTTCATGAAAACATTTAGAGAAGAGTAATGTATAATTCACTATTTCATAAAAAGTATATGCAAATAGCCCAAATAGACATTTATTCTGCTAGTGATTACTCCTCTAGTGCACACATAAGAAATGCTACTTGGCTCTTTTAATATGTTGCCATGGTGCAAAAGTGATGAACATGTATGCCATAAACATAAGGATGCAAGGTCCCTAGAAAGTTTGCAAGTGAAAGCATAGGGCAATAAAGCATGGCAAGTATTAAAAGTTATAACTAGCACAAATGGGTGCATCACAACACAAGCAGTTAAGTCGAAAGAAAGGAAACACGAAAATCCTCCATTTAACTAGCATAACATATAGTCATACAAGGAGAATTCCATTAAGCATCATAGCATGCAAGTTCAAACCCTTTCACACATTTTATTAAACACTTGGTAGGCACACCTCAAAACACAACTTCTTAAGGCTATTTTTAAGTAAGTAATACCTCCATTTGGCCAATTTACATCCAAGAAAACTTAAGCATGAGAGGAGGGTGAGAGAATTACCTTGAATGTGCGAAAAATTCAAATACCCATTTGTTAACCGAGTTGACTCGGTGTGAGTGTGGTGAGTGAGAGTAAGTGAAATTGAACTCAAAAATGTGTTGGTAAGGGGCAGAGGGGTGCCAAAATGGGAAGTGGATGAGGTTTGGTGTGATTGAGGAGAAGATTTGTGTATGGGTAGGTGAGTGTGGGTGTGGGTGTAGAGGAGAATTTGAAAAAGGGAGGGAGAGGAAGGAGAAGGGGAGAGAAAAATCAGATTTGTGGGAAAGGGAGGTGGTCAAAACGCGGAGTTTTAACATAGGAATGTTGCATACACAGGACAATGGAATCAAGTAATTTTCAATAAGATTAACATCTAAAGTTTGTAATTCATTGCACAAAGGAAATAAAGAAATGGACGGCGGGATTTATATGCATGGTGGTCAACCAGGTCAATATGATATATATAAATTGACGGCTGGGATCAGAGTTGTTAGCAATTTAATTTACATTTGAACGTGTTTGTTGGAAATAAATGAGACTGGTGGGGGAGTTGGAGTGTAGTTAAGAATCCGCTGCTACTGGTTAACAGTTGGAGACCGGAGACCGGAGACCGCATTCGATATAACTGGAGAAATAAATACTTAATTTAATGCGTATTATCTATTAACTCTCACGATATGACACATTTGTAGTATTATATGATTTTAGTCAAGTTACACCGTATTAATTGTAGCAAACGGTTTGTAACGAATAATATTAAGTTCATANATAACTGGAGAAATAAATACTTAATTTAATGCGTATTATCTATTAACTCTCACGATATGACACATTTGTAGTATTATATGATTTTAGTCAAGTTACACCGTATTAATTGTAGCAAACGGTTTGTAACGAATAATATTAAGTTCGTACTTAGGAAAAATGTTTGAACCTAAAATCGTAATTAAAACAAAAAAAAATCATATTAATTGTGCCAATTTGAGTATAACTGTATTATATATACATTAGATTCCAAGCAATAATTCACGTGGTCGTATACCCAACTTTTAAGGTTTTGAAAGTTCTCTATCAAAACACAAAATCAAGTCTTAGTGTGCTTGTTCTTATTAGTTTTAGTGGTAATCTTAGCAACTTTAATTTTTATTTTTTTATTTCCCACAAGGTGGTTCCCATACATTAGGTATAAGACTAATTTCTACTACATTTCTTAGCCACTAGTACTTCTAATGGAGTTTGAACTTGTGACATTACTTTTACGTAAAGCTCAATTTGTCAACTAAACGACACCTAATAATTATTAGCGACTTATGTTTACTCTTTCCTATATAAAAATTTCTTTAAAATATATTTAGATATATATATAAGTATTCCATCTCTAACAAAAAAAAAAATAGTACATACATTAAAACATTAGGTGTGGTCCACTAATAAAATTTTTGGCTAGTTTACAGATAAAAAAGTTAGAGATTCTAACTTCCAATGTAACAAAAAAATTTGTACTTATATATTCCTTCTATGAATGAGGTTTAGCTACATCTGCCATGTGTTGGATATATGCTCCGTGGTACAGCTGTAGCCTGTAGTACATGCATGTTAAAAAAGTAAAAAACTTATTACCTTGAAAATTGTTTAGTTAGTTTACAAGAAAATTCGTTAGAAAAAAAAATAGTTTATAAAAAGTTTATTTATCTTTAAGTGATAAAAATTTAATATTTTTTTTATGAAAAAATTTAATTTATCCCCCTTTAACTTAATTAAGATGAGTTACACTTTATTTTAAAAAATTTAAAACATTACAAAAAGCTTTTATTAACTATTAAAATATGCAAAAAAAAAAAAAAAACTATCATTCGTCTGTCAAAAAAGAGCAGAAATTGTCACCACATGATACCATTAATCACTAATTAACTCCAAAAATTAAAAAATACATAAATTAAAACTAAATAATTAATAAAAAAAATTTAAAAAAAAAATACTTGAATAGAATTAAGTAAAACTAAAACAAACAAATCTTCCTCAAAATCGAAAGGAATGAATAGAATACAAATTAAAATCAACCAAATGAAAAAGCACTGACACAATGCAACTGTATATGAAAGAAGTAATCTACTTGAGACTTCCAAATAATGTGTCTAAATAGCATTACTCAATCATTTTTTCTTTTATTATGGATGCAAACGTTGTTCATTATAATTGGTAAAATAAATATTAAATTAGATTTATGACATTATCTAGTTCGATCAATTCTCATCTTTCAAAATGATTCATTGATAGGTCCTGTTTTTAAAACATTACTTGAGATTTCTAAATATATAATGTGTTAAATAGAATTACTCATAAATATTTTTTCATTCCATCATGGATGGAAACATTGAAAAAAATATTGAATACAAAAGAAATTCAACTTCTATGTCACATAATCAAACAAACAATTATACAATGAAATTTGAAATTAAAATCATACAATGAAACAATTATACAAAACGAAATGAATGGAAAAAGTTAGAAATAAAAATGAACCAAATGAAAAAGCACTGACATAGAAGAAACGCACACAACTCAACTTCCTTTCCTTGCACTAGAATTTGGACTGCAAATTAGTGACTATGTTCTTGTCCAATTGGAAAGCCTTCACAAGAACATCAGCAGCAATATCTGGCACAGACCCAAATACTGAATTGGCGATTGTAATAACTCCTGGGTTTTGGCTGCTGAGAGCTACAATAGCAACGGCATTGCCAGAACCAAGATTTCTCTGGTAGTGTGCAAGACCCACAGGGAATACAAATACATCACCCTTTTGTAGTACTTTAGTTATATGACGATTCTCTGGATTTGAGGTCACAAATCCAACTTCAACGGTACCATCAATCACAGTGAAGATTTCGGTGGCACGAGGGTGTGTATGAGGAGGGTTGATGCCCCATGGTGCAAAATCAACGCGACCAAGAGATATTCCTAAAGTGTTAAGTCCTGGCAGTTGTGAAACTGTAACTGGGGTCACTCTGGATCCAACTGCATTAGATGTGTTTCCTACCAGGTGAAGCCCACTAAAGAAGAAGTCATTGGCTTCAACAAGTTTGGGGTCTTTGCAAGCCAAACCATTCACTAGCACTATAACAATTGAAGGAAAGAAGTAAACGTGTAAAGATTATATACTAATAAGTTCACAGATAGAAAGAATATCCATTCACTAGCACTGTCACTGTAGAAAGATGTACACTAAAGACTAAAATACTTGAACTAAATTTTTTTTAAGTAAAACTTATTTTTAATCCCTGAAAGATATAGACAGTCTATTTAGCCTCTGAAAGATTTTTAGTGTCACTTCAGCCATTGAAAAATAATTTTATCCATCAAAATAGCCACCTACCAAGCTTATCATATTGACATTTAATGTGCCACATGAAATATTATGTCAAGTCTCATTAAGAAAAACTAGACAGAGGAATATTTTGATAAACAGAGTTATCTTTCAAAAATTAAAGTAACAATAAAAATTATTCAAGGATTAAACTGATTGGAGGGAATAAAAAATGATTTTACTCAAAAAAAACTCCAATATAATTAAGTGTTTGATATAGGTACCTTGACTTTTGGGGTCAGCAACACAGAAATCTTGAAGAGCACTGTGATCAATTGCCAATGCAAGTGAGAATGAGAGAGCCAGGAGGCCAAAGAAGAGTGAACCAGTGGCCATGGTAATAGTTTTTAGGTGTAACAAGTCTTTAATCAATGCAAGACAAAAGAAGGGAAGATAATGCAATAGAACTCTAGGAGTTTGTATGTGATGCTGTTGGGAAACTATGGGTTGCTTTGCTTCTATATATAGAGAAACAAGTATAAGTAGAAGACACAAATTTTGCCGCCCAGTGCAGCCTTTGAAGTGGTCATGTAGTTTGACTATGTGAAAAAATATAGGGATGCATTTTTGGTCATGCAAACCAGCATATATATGTACAAGCCGGCTGTTTTGAACCTCAAGCTGCACATGACAAATGTAATTGATCCTCAAGATTTGTTCATAAACTAATCCACAAGTATGCGCTTGTGGTTTTGTTGGAGCCTTTGGGATATTTCATTTCATCAATCTAAGACAGAGGAGAGACGCAAATACAGGAAAAGGTTGTCAATCTGCCAGCATTATAGATTGCAGAATGAATCTGTAATGCGAACTGTTAACAACATCATTAGGCATTTTAATACATGTATCAGAAGATAATGACCATATCTAATACATTATTATTATTATTATTAATTGGACATGTCCATATGCGTATCGGACACATGTACAAGTGTCCAAGACATACTAGAGTTTGTAATGTGTTGAACATGGAACACTTCAATAAAATGCTATGTCTGTGCTTCCTAGATCCATACCTGTTGACATTTATTTTAAAACATATTTATATGTATCTGGACATAATGGACCATTCCATGTGCTGTCAACATGAACAAATGCCGCACTCAAAATTTCAGAGCTAATTTCTAAATTATGCATTTTCCTAGTTTGAGATATTACTTTCTGCTATTCCAAAGAGAGTGGGATAAAGTATAATAAAGTATCTGCTACTATCAAGAAATCAGATTCTGGAGAATCAATAACAGCAAGTTCAGAGGCAATGTTCTGGATGTTTTGAAGATAACTGGTCATTGATGCAGAGCCTTCAGAGAGGCGAGATAGACTATCTTTGAGGGACATGACTCTTGAGTGAGATCTGTTTGCACAGATTTTAGCCATTTTATCCCAGCACTGCTTGGCAGAGGTTGGATTGCCTAGAAGAGGAGCAACGTCTTGAGAAGTTGCTGCAAGCAAGGTATACAAGACAAGTTTGTCTTGTCGAATCCAGGAATCGAACTCTGGATTAGGCACTTCAGCACCATTTTGTGAAATGGTTTGAGCAGGAACTGGTTTTGTCCCATCTATAAAGCCTTCAAGCTCATGACCGAAGAGCAAGGCTTCAACTTGACTTTTCCATAAAACAGTTTGGTAGGCAATTGGGCTGTAACATTGAATGTCACAAGGCCTTTGGAGGAGGAAGAAGAATTGGTAGTTGAGGCCATACGTGGATCCTGAGCAGTTATGCTTATTTGCTCCGATACCATATAGAAGAAGGGAAAACATTGATTTGTATTCATTTGTACATATTTTTATATACAAGTTGATGGCTCTTATTCAGCCATGATACATGTTAATGAAGAATAATCAAGGGAGATAAATAAGCCTATTGCCTAGCCTAAATAATAACTGTCCAAATTAATCATGGTTAATGTAAAGATATGTACAAGGTAAATATCTCTCTATTTATGCCTGAAATCATGCCTTATGCTAATGAGTGGAATCTGATTTCTTGATAGTAGCAGATGCTTTATTAAAGTATACATCAATATAAAATCCCCTAATCCCATCTTTGCAGCAAATCTACTGACTCGTGATATTAAACTGTAACGTTAATACACGAGACTTGGGATCAAGCTTTCAGTAAACATCTGAAAATCATCACAGCAGAACTAGAACACTTGGGGACCAAAATGATAAAAGTAAGGGAAGTGAAGTTCACAATGTCGAGTGCCAGTGCACTTGTCTTGTTATGTTTAGTATTTCATTCGAAAAAAAAAAAACAAAAAAGTGTTCCTATTGTTGACAATGGATATGAAATATATTTCCTATTTTCTGTCTGTTTTTTTGTTGGGAGAAGGGGTTGAGAAAGGAAATTACATGTTATCTATTTATTTATTTTTTCCATTGAACACAATCAATCCATGGTACACACAATATAACCCTCTGTAAGCAATTGGAATATACTTTCTAATAGTTAGATAGATTCACAAAAATGAAATAAGATAAACCTTAGAGAAAAGAAAATTGATTTAATATAGGATTCATACTTCGCTTCTGAAGCCCATAATAACATTTGCTAAACTACTTTATCAGAAACAAAAAAAATCCCTATTGATCATCAAAGTATTCTTATGGAAAAAGTTATATAGATAAGTAAGCACCCTTACATATATTAGTATAATTAGTGTATGGAATTATACAAACTAGAAGGAAAATAAGACAAATGTAACAAACCTCTGAAGCTGTCTTCATCAAAGCCCAGTTAAAGCAGGCTGGTCATTAGCTTTCTTGGCTCTAGACCAGGGCTGCATCTGAAGTTCGTCAATCCACTTTTTCATGACTAGCTTTGCTCCATTAGTAGGGCGCAGGAAAATCATGCAACTACATATATAAGGACGCCCCTTTTTCCCTGGAGGTGGTAAATCATGAGAGTGGTTCAACGGTTTGATCTGGTCACACAAAGAAAT
>QAOA01007176.1:35570-96029 GCA_003255065.1 Cercis canadensis | reverse complement strand
TATATATATATATATATATATGCACAATTTTTATATCCTTAAAAAATACATGTACAATTAATTTATAGTATATCTATAGGCAAAAGGAATGTTGCATACACAGGACACTGTAATCAAGTAATTCTCAATAAGATTAACGTACATCGATCTAAAGTTTGTAATTCATTGCACAAACGAGATAAAGAAATGGACGGCGGATTTATATCCATGGTGGTCAACCAGGTCAATATGATCTATATAAATTGACGGCTGGGATCAGAGTTGCTAGCAATTTAATTTACATATGAACGCGTTTGGTTGGAAATAAATGAGACTAGGTGGGGCAGTTGGAGTGTAGTTAAGAAGCCCGCTGCTACTGGTTAACAGTTGGAGACCGGAGACCGGAGACCGCATTCGATATAACTGGAGAAATAAATAATTTAATGCGTATTATCTGGAGATTCTATGATACTACGTAAGTATGCCATACTACACTGACGTGGTAAGTATATATAATTTTCATATTTTATTATATATAAAATATAATTTATTTAATTTTTTAAACAAACTTAAAAATAATTAATTTATACACATGTCATTCATTTATTGGTTATTCTTATGTAGTATGACATACTACATAAATACTAAAAATATCTAAGAAACCTCCTATCTATTAACTCTCACGATATGACACACTTGTAGTATTATATGATTTTAGTCAAGTTACACCGTATTAATTGTAGCAAACGGTTTGTAACGAATAATATTAAGTTCGTACTTAGGACTTAAACATTTTATGTTTGAATCCAAATCGTAACTAAAATAAAAAAAAAAATTTATATTAATTATGCCAAATTGAGTATAACTGTATTATATATACATTAGATTCCAAGCAATAATTCACGTGGTCGTATACCCAACTTTTAAGATTTTGAAAGTTCTCTATCAAAACACAAAATCAAGTCTTAGTGTACTTGTTCTTGTTAGTTTTTGTGGTATTATTAGTAACTTTATTTTTTTTTTATTTCCCATGAGGTGGTCCTCTTACATTAGGTATAAGACTAATTCTTACTCAGACTTCGACATTTCCTAGCCACTAATACTTTCAGTGGAGTTTGAACTTGTGATATTACTTCTCCACAGAGCTCAATTTACCAACTAAGCCACAACTAGTAATTATTAGCAACTTATGTTTACTCTTTCCTATATAAAAATTTCTTAAAAATATATTTAAATATACGTTGTAATATAAATATTTTATCTCTAAAAATAAATAAATGGTACATGTACATTAAAACATTAGGAGTGGTCTAGTAATAAATTTTTTGGCTAGTTTACAAATAAAAGAGTTAGAGATTCTAACTTCCAATGTAACAAAAAAATTTGTACTTATATATTCCTTCTATAAATGAGGTTTAGCTACATCTGCTATGTGTTGGATATATGCTCCGTGGTACAGCTGTAGTACATGCATGTTAAAAACGTAAAAAACTTATCACCTTGAAAATTGTTTAGTTAGTTTACAAGAAAATCCGTTAGAAAAAAAAAATAGTTTATAAAAAGTTTATTTATTTTTAAGTGATAAAAATTTAATAATGTTTTTTATGAAAACATTTTAATAAGAAAAAATTTAATTTATCCCCCTTTAACTTAATTAAGATGACTTACACTTTATTCCAATTTTTTTTAAAACATTACAAAAAACTTTTATTAACTATTAAAATATGCAAAAAAAAAAAATTATCATTCGTCTGTCAAAAATGAGACAGAAATTGTCACCACATGATACCATTAATCACTAATTAACTCCAAAAATTAAAAAATACTTAAATTAAAACTAAATAATTAATAATTAAAAAAAATACTTGAATAGAATTAAGTAACACTAAAACAAACAAATCTTCCTCAAAATCGAAAGGAATGAATAGAATACAAATTAAAATCAACCAAATGAAAAAGCACTGACACGATGCAACTGTATATGAAAGAAGTAATCTACTTGAGACTTCCAAATAAAGTGTCTAAATAGCATTACTCAATCATTTTTTCTTTTATTATGGATGCAAACGTTGTTCATGTTTTAAGACACTGTACTTTCTTTAGTTATAATTGGTAGAATAAATATTAAATTATATTTATGACATTATCTAGTTCGACCAATAGTCTAAGATTCCGACCAGTTCTCATCTTCCAAACTGATTCATTGATAGGTTCTGTTTTCAAAACATTATTTGAGATTTCTAAGTATATAATGTGTTAAATAGGATTACTCATCAATATTTTTTCATTTTATCATGGATGGAAACATTGAAAAAAATATTGAATACAAAAGAAATTCAACTTCTATGTCACATAATCAAACAAACAATTATACAATGAAATTTGAAATTAAAATCATACAATGAAACAATTATACAAAACGAAATGAATGGAAAAAGTTAGAAATAAAAATGAACCAAATGAAAAAGCACTGACATAGAAGAAACGCACACAACTCAACTTCCTTTCCTTGCACTAGAATTTGGACTGCAAATTAGTGACTATGTTCTTGTCCAATTGGAAAGCCTTCACAAGGACATCAGCAGCAATATCTGGCACAGACCCAAATACTGAATTGGCGATTGTAATAACTCCTGGGTTTTGGCTGCTGAGAGCTACAATAGCAAAGGCATTGCCAGAACCAAGATTTCTCTGGTAGTGTGCAAGACCCACAGGGAATACAAATACATCACCCTTTTGTAGCACTTTAGTTATATGACGATTCTCTGGATTTGAGGTCACAAATCCAACTTCAACGGTACCATCAATCACAGTGAAGATTTCGGTGGCACGAGGGTGTGTATGAGGAGGGTTGATGCCCCATGGTGCAAAATCAACGCGACCAAGAGATATTCCCAAAGTGTTAAGTCCTGGCAGTTGTGAAACTGTAACTGGGGTCACTCTGGATCCAACTGCATTAGATGTGTTTCCTACCAGGTGAAGCCCACTGAAGAAGAAGTCATTGGCTTCAACAAGTTTGGGGTCTTTGCAACCCAAACCATTCACTAGCACTGTAACAATTGAAGGAAAGAAGTAAACGTGTAAAGATTATATACTAATAAGTTCACAGATAGAAAGAATATCCATTCACTAGCATTGTCACTGTAGAAAGATGTACACTAAAGACTAAAATACTTGAACTAAATTTTTTTGAGTAAAACCTATTTTTAATTCTTGAAAGATATAGACAGTTTATTTAGCCTCTGAAAGATTTTTAATGTCACTTCAGCCATTGAAAGATAATTTTATCCATTAAAATAGTCACCTACTAACTTCCACCTACCAAGCTTATCATATTGATATTTAATGTACCACATGAAAAATTATGTCAAGTCTCATTAAGAAAAACTAGACTGAGGAATATTTTGATAAATAGAGTTATCTTTCAAAAATTAAAGTAACACTAAAAATCATTCAAGGATTAAACTAATTTGGAGGGAATAAAAAAGGATTTTACTCAAAAAAACTTCCAATATAATTAAGTGTTCGATATAGGTACCTTGACTTTTGGGGTCAGCAACACAGAAATCTTGAAGACCACTGTGATCAATTGCCAATGCAAGTGAGAATGAGAGAGCCAGGAGGCCAAAGAAGAGTGAACCAGTGGCCATGGTAATAGTTTTTAGGTGTAACAAGTCTTTAATCAATGCAAGACAAAAGAAGGGAAGATAATGCAATAGAACTCTAGGAGTTTGTATGTGATGCTGTTGGGAAACTATGGGTTGCTTTGCTTCTATATATAGAGAATCAAGTATAAGTAGAAGACACAAATTTTGCCGCCCAGTGCAGCCTTTGAAGTGGTCATGTAGTTTGACTATGTGAAAAAAATATAGGGATGCATTTTTGATCATGCAAACCAGCATATATATGTACAAGCCGGCTGTTTTGAACCTCAAGCTGCACATGACAAATGTAATTGATCCTCAAGATTTGTTCATAAACTAATCCACAAGTATGCGCTTGTGGTTTTGTTGGAGCCTTTGGGATATTTCATTTCATCAATCCAATACAGAGAGACGCAAATACAGGGAAAGGTTGTCAATCTGCAAGAATTATAGATTGTAGAATGAATCTCTAATGCGAACTGTTAACATAAACATCATTAGGCATTTTAATACATGTATCTGAAGATAATGACCAGCTCATTGACCTTGATATTACAATTTGACAATTTATTTATACAACTATTACACTTTCTAACTAATTTACTTAAATATTATAGTTTTTAAAAAATTAAAAACTTAAAAAAAAAAAAAAAACTGCGCATTGGGACCCACAAGACACGCGAGCTAGCGTGTCCCCACCGGACACACCGACTGACAACCGACGTGTCTCCTCAGCATTCATTTACACTATAATATCCCATATCAATAGACNAGAAACGCACACAACTCAACTTCCTTTCCTTGCACTAGAATTTGGACTGCAAATTAGTGACTATGTTCTTGTCCAATTGGAAAGCCTTCACAAGAACATCAGCAGCAATATCTGGCACAGACCCAAATACTGAATTGGCGATTGTAATAACTCCTGGGTTTTGGCTGCTGAGAGCTACAATAGCAACGGCATTGCCAGAACCAAGATTTCTCTGGTAGTGTGCAAGACCCACAGGGAATACAAATACATCACCCTTTTGTAGTACTTTAGTTATATGACGATTCTCTGGATTTGAGGTCACAAATCCAACTTCAACGGTACCATCAATCACAGTGAAGATTTCGGTGGCACGAGGGTGTGTATGAGGAGGGTTGATGCCCCATGGTGCAAAATCAACGCGACCAAGAGATATTCCCAAAGTGTTAAGTCCTGGCAGTTGTGAAACTGTAACTGGGGTCACTCTGGATCCAACTGCATTAGATGTGTTTCCTACCAGGTGAAGCCCACTGAAGAAGAAGTCATTGGCTTCAACAAGTTTGGGGTCTTTGCAAGCCAAACCATTCACTAGCACTATAACAATTGAAGGAAAGAAGTAAACGTGTAAAGATTATATACTAATAAGTTCACAGATAGAAAGAATATCCATTCACTAGCATTGTCACTGTAGAAAGATGTACACTAAAGACTAAAATACTTGAACTAAATTTTTTTGAGTAAAACCTATTTTTAATTCTTGAAAGATATAAACAGTCTATTTAGCCTCTGAAAGATTTTTAGTGTCATTTCAGCCATTGAAAGATAATTTTATCCATCAAAATAGCCACCTACTAACTCCCACCTACCAAGCTTATCATATTGACATTTAATGTGCCACATGAAAAATTATGTCAAGTCTCATTAAGAAAAACTAGACAGAGGAATATTTTGATAAACAGAGTTATCTTTCAAAAATTAAATTAACAATAAAAATCATTCAAGGATTAAACTGATTGGAGGGAATAAAAAAGGATTTTACTCAAAAAACATTCCAATATAATTAAGTGTTTGATATAGGTACCTTGACTTTTGGGGTCAGCAACACAGAAATCTTGAAGAGCACTGTGATCAATTGCCAATGCAAGTGAGAATGAGAGAGCCAGGAGGCCAAAGAAGAGTGAACCAGTGGCCATGGTAATAGTTTTTAGGTGTAACAAGTCTTTAATCAATGCAAGACAAAAGAAGGGAAGATAATGTAATAGAACTCTAGGAGTTTGTATGTGATGCTGTTGGGAAACTATGGGTTGCTTTGCTTCTATAAATAGAGAATCAAGTAAAAGTAGAAGACACAAATTTTGCCGCCCAGTGCAGCCTTTGAAGTGGTCATGTAGTTTGACTATGTGAAAAAATATAGGGATGCATTTTTGGTCATGCAAACCAGCATATATATGTACAAGCCGGCTGTTTTGAACCTCAAGCTGCACATGACAAATGTAATTGATCTTCAAGATTTGTTCATAAACTAATCCACAAGTATGCGCTTGTGGTTTTGTTGGAACCTTTGGGATATTTCATTTCATCAATCTAAGACAGAGGAGAGACGCAAATACAGGAAAAGGTTGTCAATCTGCCAGAATTATAGATTGCAGAATGAATCTGTAATGCGAACTGTTAACAACATCATTAGGCATTTTAATACATGTATCAGAAGATAATGACCATATCTAATACATTATTATTATTATTATTAATTGGACATGTCCATATGCGTATCGGACACATGTACAAGTGTCCAAGACATACTAGAGTTTGTAATGTGTTGAACATGGAACACTTCAATAAAATGCTATGTCTGTGCTTCCTAGATCCATACCTGTTGACATTTATTTTAAAACATATTTATATGTATCTGGACATAATGGACCATTCCATGTGCTGTCAACATGAACAAATGCCGCACTCAAAATTTCAGAGCTAATTTCTAAATTATGCATTTTCCTAGTTTGAGATATTACTTTCTGCTATTCCAAAGAGAGTGGGATAAAGTATAATAAAGTATCTGCTACTATCAAGAAATCAGATTCTGGAGAATCAATAACAGCAAGTTCAGAGGCAATGTTCTGGATGTTTTGAAGATAACTGGTCATTGATGCAGAGCCTTCAGAGAGGCGAGATAGACTATCTTTGAGGGACATGACTCTTGAGTGAGATCTGTTTGCACAGATTTTAGCCATTTTATCCCAGCACTGCTTGGCAGTGGTTGGATTGCCTGGAAGAGGAGCAACGTCTTGAGAAGTTGCTGCAAGCAAGGTATACAAGACAAGTTTGTCTTGTCGAATCCAGGAATTGAACTCTGGATTAGGCACTTCAGCACCATTTTGTGAAATGGTTTGAGCAGGAACTGGTTTTGTCCCATCTATAAAGCCTTCAAGCTCATGACCGAAGAGCAAGGCTTCAACTTGACTTTTCCATAAAACAGTTTGGTAGGCAATTGGGCTGTAACATTGAATGTCACAAGGCCTTTGGAGGAGGAAGAAGAATTGGTAGTTGAGGCCATACGTGGATCCTGAGCAGTTATGCTTATTTGCTCCGATACCATATAGAAGAAGGGAAAACATTGATTTGTATTCATTTGTACATATTTTTATATACAAGTTGATGGCTCTTATTCAGCCATGATACATGTTAATGAAGAATAATCAAGGGAGATAAATAAGCCTATTGCCTAGCCTAAATAATAACTGTCCAAATTAATCATGGTTAATGTAAAGATATGTACAAGGTAAATATCTCTCTATTTATGCCTGAAATCATGCCTTATGCTAATGAGTGGAATCTGATTTCTTGATAGTAGCAGATGCTTTATTAAAGTATACATCAATATAAAATCCCCTAATCCCATCTTTGCAGCAAATCTACTGACTCGTGATATTAAACTGTAACGTTAATACACGAGACTTGGGATCAAGCTTTCAGTAAACATCTGAAAATCATCACAGCAGAACTAGAACACTTGGGGACCAAAATGATAAAAGTAAGGGAAGTGAAGTTCACAATGTCGAGTGCCAGTGCACTTGTCTTGTTATGTTTAGTATTTCATTCGAAAAAAAAAAAACAAAAAAGTGTTCCTATTGTTGACAATGGATATGAAATATATTTCCTATTTTCTGTCTGTTTTTTTGTTGGGAGAAGGGGTTGAGAAAGGAAATTACATGTTATCTATTTATTTATTTTTTCCATTGAACACAATCAATCCATGGTACACACAATATAACCCTCTGTAAGCAATTGGAATATACTTTCTAATAGTTAGATAGATTCACAAAAATGAAATAAGATAAATCTTAGATAAAAGAAAATTGATTTAATATAGGATTCATACTTCGCTTCTGAAGCCCATAATAACATTTGCCAAACTACTTTATCAGAAACAAAAAATAATCCCTATTGATCATCAAAGTATTCTTATGGAAAAAGTTATATAGATAAGTAAGCACCCTTACATATATTAGTATAATTAATGTATGGAATTATACAAACTAGAAGGAAAATAAGACAAATGTAACAAACCTCTGAAGCTGTCTTCATCAAAGCCCAGTTAAAGCAGGCTGGTCATTAGCTTTCTTGGCTCTAGACCAGGGCTGCATCTGAAGTTCGTCAATCCACTTTTTCATGACTAGCTTTGCTCCATTAGTAGGGCGCAGGAAAATCATGCAACTACATATATAAGGACGCCCCTTTTTCCCTGGAGGTGGTAAATCATGAGAGTGGTTCAACGGTTTGATCTGGTCACACAAAGAAATAAAAAAAAAACGAAAAATCAAGAATGCAAGAACAAGACAGAATTACACTAGATTACAGTATATTTTCAGAATGGGAAAAAAGAAGAAGGAATTAGAGCCTGATTTGTAGGACTCCCGTGGATGCCATCAGCATGCCCCCGAGTATGTCTCCACCAGATATGACAGCCAATTGGAATGTCTTTGACATTAATTGAATACATGTATGATCATCATTTCTGATTTCATATAGCCAAGCAAATTCTAATAGGACCAGATAAGTAGAAAACTCATATCAATTGAACTTTTATATTATTATGTCTACTTTGAGAAACAACCTGAATCTTAGGATATTTTGTCTGCATACTTTGATTCATAGATTCAAAAGAAGAGTTTGATCAGGATGCACAATGACCCCAGCAAACATTATATCCATCCATGCCCAAGCCATTAGTGCGTAGTCTAATCGTGTAACTATTGTATCTTCTTTTCTGAGATAATAAGACAGATAGACTGCATAACTTACTATTCACAAAAGCTAAATTATAAAAATTCAGTATAAAGTATGCAACATAGGTCTCCAACCATTGGAGGCACTATAAATCATGTCTTATCAATTAAGTAAATAGTGGAAATATTATCCTAAACAACAATTTTCCAGCATATTTTATCCAAAAAAAAATTGTCCAGCATATATGTATTCCCATGTTTGTAATGGACATGAAGCACAAAAAATATAAATATATGTATATATAAATAAAGTTAATCAGCATACTTGTAAAAGTACACAACATGATTCCCTTGCAGATAAGGAAATGGATCCGCCAACCAAACCATATCAACATCATTGTACATAACATTATATCCAAGTTCCACAATCTGCAGTAGATGCTGTGACCTCCTGGCAGTAAAGTTGAAGAAACCCTAGCTAGATAATGAAATGAACAAGTATGCTCTGAACTTCAGCAAAGTATACGAGGCAGAAACAGATTTATTATCTTGCCAAAAGATAAACTTTAGGACATTGGTCAGTGTTTTAATGCCAACAAAACAAACTAATTCTAATAATATGAAGAGGGATTTACAGGAGGTGGCACATTTCGAGCCTTAGCAAATGTATCCACTATCTCGTCCTTATCCATGAAGTCAATCACTGGAAAAAGTAGTACTAGCTAGCAATAAATGAAACAAACTGTTTTTAAGAT
This sequence comes from Cercis canadensis, assembly GCA_003255065.1. Taxonomy (NCBI): domain Eukaryota; kingdom Viridiplantae; phylum Streptophyta; class Magnoliopsida; order Fabales; family Fabaceae; genus Cercis; species Cercis canadensis. The sequence continues at coordinate 86,674 of QAOA01007176.1, read as the reverse complement.
AGTTTACATAGGCAAAACTTAAACTAAACCAGAAGTTCAAACTTAATAATAATATCATAAGAAATTTATCCCAACCCATATATATCAAAGAAAAATTTCCATACCTGAGACCCAAATTTATGGGCAGTTTCAGCATCAACTACAGGGGGGATGAGTACAGCATGACCAGGCCAACGCTCATTGAGCTTATAGAGTGTGGCGTAGTCCTCAGCAATCACCAAAACCTTGTCTTGGTGCTTCTGCCTTGTGATGCTTATCAACATTATTCAGAAATAGCAAGTAAGGTTGGCTCCCTGCACACACTATCACAGTCCCATTCTTGGAGACAAATGAGAGTGCTTGCTCCAATGTGTACCTGCGCCATTTCGAAACCGCTGGTTTGGTAACCGAGAAGAGACCTTCAGGCATGCCCACCCATGTCGAGAAAACTCCAAGCACCACCATGAGAGCCAACAGGACTAGAAGAGTGGTGGGGTTGAAAATCGACATGGGTCTTTGAGAAATCGACGAAGAACGAGGAGAAACTGAGAATGGATTCGAAAACGGATTCTGAATGGGTTTCTGGTGTAGAATTGATGACATTTTGCTATTCATTTATTTGAAAGTTTTTCTTTCACACTAGATAAAATACTCTATCCAATCAACCAAATAATATTAAAAATAGTGAAAAACATTATGTTAAATCTTATCTAACAACTTATAACAAATCTTCCATTGAACTAGAAATGGATAAGAAATTCCATCCAAGAAGAAACTCTATTCATATGCAAATATGTTGTCTTTGTCCATTTTCATCTGTGAACTGCACAAGCATACATTTTGAGTAGCTGCATCCCTCATAAAAGTATCACATCCACATTTGAAAAAAAATGAAATCAGAGTTTCAGTACTATCTTTCAACCCTTTTGTCATTCACCTTTTAACTTTTTTAAGTTACTCAAGCCCATACAGCTAGTCAGCATCAGCAGCTTGATCTTCCCAGCAAGTCCAGAAAGAAAATGCATCTTACTTTAATTGAAGCGTCTCATATGATTGTAACACTAACAAAGAATTACAGAATCAGGTTTCCAAAGAATCCAGACTAAGTTGACAATCACTTGGAAGAATAAACTTCGAACAAGAGAAGGTTTCTTACTGATATAGCAATTAATAGAACAATAAAGGCTTCTGTTTGGGCATCTGGCCCTGTTGAATTACTAAAACCAGAAAAAGAATATTGAAGGTCATATTTCAGCACAATGCAATAATTGCCATCACAGCAATGGCACAAAGTACCTCCTACAACAAATTCTTTACATTATATGCCAGCAAATTCAATGCTCTGGTGTCTCCATCAACTTGAAATTGATATCACAGTCCTTCCAAATTGATTTTGGAGTCTTGCAAGGTGTTGGAGAGCCACCATGCTGAGTGTATAACTGCTGTTTCCATGAAGACTGGACTTCAATTAACGGCTCCGGTATCTCATCCAATTCCACGTGTTTCAGTTGACTCTCAGACTGAAAAGGAGACAGACTGCTTAATGAGAAAATCAAATCAAAGAAAAACAGACATGTAGAAATGGGAGACAATGCAAAATTAACCTTCAATTTAACATATGCAGGCACCAGCTCAAAAGAAGATCCCAAGTGAGTAACTGTATCTAAACAAGATATACATTAAAAATTAGTAAACTCAAATGTCAGGAAAAAACTTATAATGAGCAATCAAAAATATAAATTTCAATTACCACTGTCATGTCCAACAATCTTCAGAAATTCACCCATATCCATATCCTTGTACTGTGATTTAATACATTCTTGATGGTTGTGCAAAAATCGTTCTTCAGCTATAGCAGTAGGATGAAGGGGCTCCCTAGCCAAAGCACTCGGCTCAATGCTATTTTTACTTTTAATCTCGTGAACATGCGCTTTCCTTGAATTTGAAATGTCAGTGAGTGCTTTCCTGTTGCCAGTTTGTGATTTCTCTGAGGCTTTGGAGACAGTTCCTTTGGTTCTTCCAAAATTTTTGACCTTAGCGGTACCAGCACCTTCTTCTTCAATAATAGTGAAGTTCTTAGACTTCAGCAGTTTTGATGAGTGACTGATTGAGGCTTTCCCTGAGTTTAATGAACCATCTAGTGGTTTCCTTCTTTCAGCTTGTTCAATAGAGGGCTTCATTGAGTTGGACAAATCTCCAAGTGGTTTCCTTCCACCAGCCCTTCCTACTTTCTTCTGTTCTGTAAAATCTGCCTTCCCTAAAGCAGCTGCCCCTGCAACAGTTTAAAAGATATTAGCCTAGAAATGATTTAACAAAAACAATTGATAAGTATATTAACAGACTAAACCAAAACTAGAACAGTACCATTGACATGGACATTGAACTTCTGATCTTGAATCAAGCCACCAGTTTGCGCTGCCATTTCTTCTTCTGAGGCCAATTTTCAAATCAATGACCTGCTTATGGTAGATAATATGAATATTAAGGAACACGCAATCGTCTAGTAGAATGTCTTTAGGTAAAATGTACCTGAACCTCAGAAACAAATAAACTATCAAATGGTGTCAAAAATAAATTAAAGGAGTCAGATGCTAAGAATCCAGCAGTAGATCATCCCTTCCGGGTGAGCATAAGCCCACATGTAAAATGATTGCGCCTGATGGAGCATTTGCACACTTTCTCTCCATATTGACATCACTAGTTCTGGTCAAAATGTTTGCAACTGAATACTAATTTTCATGCAGGACAAAAAAAAAATAAAGACAAGAAAGAAATCCTGCACCTCACATTTAATTTGATTTTTTTTTTTGTTCCTGTCAGTCCATCTTTATCGATGAAAAACAGTACTCGAAGTATTCTATGAATCAACATCATGGAAAAAGTTCCATTTGGTATTAAAAGATTAGAAATCAGACAAACGAAAGCAGGAAATATAGGCAAGTCATCAAGTTGATACATAGAATATCAAATAGCAAAAAGACACTTACAAGAAATACACATACACAATAATTACTTTCTGCAACAAAACAAATATATTTCTCTGCTCTTCACTTGGGCGAATGTGAAGAAATTTCAGTTTCCCAATATCACAGGCCTGAAGGGTTCCTCGCATCCATCACAAGTAAACAAAACAAGATTCACCCTTTCAATAAACCCACCCTCTTTCCCACAAATCCCATTCAAGATTCAATTTTTCCATCTTTCCATTCAAGAATCTCAGATTTCCTGTCCAGAATTTCATTGTTTCCTTCATCATAGTTGCCCAAACAAAATTAATTTTCCTTTTCCTTTTGAAATTTCAGAACTAAAAAATCCTAAAATTCAAAACCAAATTTCCCAAACCCCTAAATTATCATCAAGGAAACAGTGAAAACAACCGAAAAAAAGTCATACAAACGCTCATCTCTAAAACTTAGAATTCAAAATCGGGGGAAAAAAGAGAATGAAAACTTACAAATTTCAATAGAGAAGATTATTTCTTGCTTCCTTCTTGTTGATCTTTCTAGCTTTGCTCAGTCGATATCTTTCACTTTCTCTCAGATTTCTAAGCTTGCGAAAATATTTTAAAACGAGTTTGCAAGCCGTTACCTTTATATACGGCAACGGGCAAGTGGGGTTTCAAGTTCAACGGTAACTTAAGCTCTTTTACAATGTTATCCCTTCAAGGCACACATAATTACATAAAAAACCGGCAGTCTTATATATATATATATATGGAGGTTTCTTACCTACTTTTTTTATAAGTATAGTATGGCATACTTCACAAAAATAACCAATAAAAGGCAGATACGTGACTTTGTTACCGGTAAATTTTAAGTTTTCCTGTTATCAGAAAGAATGAAATAAATTATTGTAATACCCATTCTAATACAAAAATTACATATTATCACCCATAATTCAAAATCGCTACTCAATCGTAAAGAAGCCATCCAATTGAAGGAGGGAAAAATTCAGGTAAACCAGAGAGATAGATCAGAGGGAACCGTCTCCGCTCCGCAGCAATGTCATTCGCCCGAATTTCCTACAACCATTTTCATGGCTCAAATTTGGCCCACTCAACAAAAATCGAAATCTTTTGAACAAATNCACTCAACAAAAATCGAAATCTTTTAAACAAATATAAAGAAAAAACTTGGGTGCTGGAAAATAGAAAAACACACCCCAAATTCAATGGGTGCCGGAAAAAATTGACAAAAAACTAACCTGCATAGAGTAACAACAGAAAGACTCCAATGTTCTCGATAGTCGAACCTTGAGCCCTTGCAGATCAATTTATCAAACTCTAAACTGAATTCTCACTTATTCACGAATTGATTGAACTTGCCCAACTGTGTTTTTATTGCTCTTCAAAAGAGTGAGGAAAGAACAGATTAGAACTAAAACAGCAAACAATCAGCAACCAACAATGAAGCAGAGTGAGAAGAGTGGTAGAGAGTAGACTGCGGCAAAGAGAGGGGAATGGGGTTTCTTTGTATTTTTCATTACTTATTGGGTTAAATTTACAAAGTGTATTTAGACTAGGACTTTCGGTTGCCAATAAATTAATTTAACGGTGGAGAAGTATGACATACTTACATAGTATCATAGAATTCTCGTGTATATATATATATATATATATNTTTTTAAAGTGTGGAATGCATAGGTAAGCAATCTAATAGAAAATTAATAATAATATAATAGTTTTAGGCATCAAATATAAAATTAAAAATTAAATTCAAAACTCAAATAAAAAAATTATAAATCATAAAAGATTCTAAATCTCGTGGGCTTTTAAAAATAATCAACTCAAAACTTCATTATAAATCATATTTTGTCTAATTATTTTACCTCTCTAGTGATGTTTATGTAACTGAGCATACAAACCAAAGTAAATATTAACCGAATGATATCAAGATTAAAAATATTTCATTTTTGTATATATTAAAGGAAATAATCTCTTTCATTCTTTCTACTTTTTCCTGATTTTATCTCTTAAATCCTAAATCTCATGTTCTTTCCTATCTCCAAACCTAAGAATCTATGCACAAAACTAAAAAATTTCATGCACTTTCACCCAAAATACAATGAAATTGATCAACTTCCACGTAAATGCTGGAATTCCCATTTCTCATATATGATTTTGTGTTGGTGTCGCATGAAGAGTCTTTGACCACAATATTACAATTCACAAAATTATTTACATATCTATTACACTTTCAAAACTATTTACCTAAATATCATATTTTTAAAAAATTGAAATCATATAGCGTGGGACTCACCAAACACGTCAAATCCCATGTGGCATGTCCCCACTGGATGCATCACGTGGAATATGGCGTGTCTAATTTTTGTCCACTTCTTGCAAGCCTGATAGAAAAGATATTTGATTGCAGGACCTACCAAATGCCAAGTGACAAGTTTAGTAGGAACACACTCTTTGCCATGCAACAAGTTCTTTTTTATATGCTGACGTGTTCAAACATTACAGAAAATCTCTGAAAAGCTATATGGGGAAGCTGCAAAACGCTGTTTGGAGATGGCATGTCCAAGTCCTATGAATGCACCTTCTTGCATAGAGGATCTCAATATTCGCAGGTGAGAAATTTTCATTAGTTGAGAGGTTTTGTTTGAATTTTCATATCTTGAAACTTTTTAAGGTGCCCTAACATTTTAGTTATTCATAAACTTGGTAATTTTTTTTTTTTTTATACTAAGCTTGGTATTTTTTAGTAATATATGTTTTCTTGTTAAAATATTAGTATAAATAAATGTGTACACATAGTAGGTATTATAGTAATATTTATATGCTAATTGTACATGAAATGTGATATGTTTGGTTTAAATGTCAAGGATAAAAATACTGATATTAATTATTGAAACTTCTAAAGGTGTGTTAATATTTTAGTTATTGCATAAAATTTGTAATTATTTTTATTTTTTAATTTGGTACTAAGCTTTGTAACTTTTAGTAATATATTTTTTTCATTAAAATACTAGTATAAATAAATGTATACATAAACTAGGTATTATGATAGTATTTATATGCTAATTGTACATTAAATGTGATATTTTGGTTTAAAATTTAAGATAAAAAGGCTGATATTTATTTATTACAATGGCTGAGGGTATAATGGAGATCAATGAGTCACGTATAAAAGTGTGAATCATGTATGCATGAAGTTGAAACATAAGTATAGACTACAGAGTCTTAAGGAGAAGAAACAATGAAAATTGGGTCTTCATCCCAAATATAGATTTCTTATATCTGCTCACCCATTATATTATTTGGCACTTGACCTCATGGCTGATGATGATGTAATATGTATGTATGAAAGTCATGCATAACATGTCAATATGGGAGCAATGGAGGTTTTTGTGGAGACTGAAAATGTATAGCATGATGGTATCAGTTTCTAGATTGGAGAAATTGATGTAGGTGATCCAAGTTCAATACCGCATTCATTTTAAGGGTATAGTCAAAAAAAATTTGAAACTGAACACTATTATTGGCATATCTTGGCTCATATGGATTCTATTCTAGCATGCCTAGTTTGAGTCAAATATTTCAACCACTAGAGAGCCATGATTATGGTTATAATGACCAATGGTTTAATTCAAATATAGGACACGAGAGAAACATTGAAAAATATGAAGTTGAACTGGATAGAAAATGACATGAAGACCAACAAGTAAATGGTGGTAATTCTCTCATTGATTCTTTAATTACTTCTAGTGATGATGAATATTACATACTGGAGGGAAATGAATCAAGTAATGATGAAGAAAGTGAACAAAGTTTAGATCTCAATGTGCAACTGTTGAGCTATAAATCTGGTTGTCCCACACCATAAATTGTGCAACATTGCAATACAGTGATCATTTGCCATATTATTCACACATTAACTGGGATGCCATACAAGTTAGTGATGACATAGAGGGATTAGATGGATATAGAGGGTGGCAAAGAGGTGGAGAGTTCTCAATTAGGGAACAATTTTTTTACAAAAGACGACATCCAACTTGTTGTTAAGGAATTCTCACTGCAAATGCACCACTCATTCATAGTGAAAGAGTCACACCCAACAGTATAAAGTGTGATTTGTCCAAATAAGGCTAGTGGTCACAATTGGAGACTTCGAGCTTGCCTAAGGAGTAAGAGTAGAGTATGGGAGATTTAAAAGTACAACAGTCCACATACTTGCATAAATGCCATGATAACACAAGATCACAACAAGTTAGATGTTTATGTGATAACGTCAAGCATTCATGGGATGGTTGAGGAGAGTCCCGATGTGTCAATAAAGTTAACACAAGAACAGATATTAAATGAATTTTCCTAACAAGCATCATACATGAAAGCATGGTTGGCAAAACAAAAATGCATCAAAAAATTGGTCGGTAATTGGAATGAGAATTACAACCTATTGCCTAGATGAATGGCTACAGTGCAAGCATCTAATCCTGAATCATCGTCGAATGGTTGTTATATAATAATTGGATGAGCAATCGTTCAAATGTTCAGGAGAAATTTTTTTGCCATGTCTTTTGGACATTCCAAGCATGTGTTGATGCATTTCATTTTTGTAAGTATGTAATTCAATTAGACAGGACTTTTTTGAATGGCAAATATTATGGCACATTGTTGATAGCTTCTACATAGGATGACGATAAGTCACAATTGCCTCTTGCATTTGTTATTGTAGAATGAGAAGTTAAAGATGCATGGATATAATTTTTGACCTTAGTTCGTTGACACGTTGTTCAAGATCAACAAAATTTGGCTATTATTTCAGATTGTCATGTAACTATATTGTCTTCTATTAAGGATGAGCGTGTGGGTTGCAGTCCACCACTGGCATACATCTTGGAGAGTGATAGTGCATTCACCGCTAGACATGTGAAATTTGTGTCTTTAGCCTCCACCGTTCAACTAATGCAGATATTAATGAGACATCTATTTGAGGAGGTTTCATCTCTGCAACCCCACCAAAACCTACCATTCTAATGTATTCCATAACTCAATCTTTGGTCTATGTATTCTTCCATGGCTTCAGGGGCACATTACTATATCAACTTGTTTCAAGTATTACTAAAAAAAACTAACACATTATATTTTAAAAAAAATTACAATAATATACTTAAAAAAATTACTAACATTTCACAAAAATAATTCATTCATAAATTAAAAATGGTTCATAAAAATATCATTAAATTGCTTACTCTTCTATCCCATATTTTTGTTGATCTATGATCTCTTTGTTGAGTTAATTATATAGGATCTTGTTGTCCTGGTAGTGAAAATAGATATGTCATATAATCCAACAAAGTGATTTACAGTGCTGACAAGAAGAAGAAGAAATGAGTTTCAGTGGAGACAAGAAGAAGAACAAGTGTGTTCCAGTGGGGACAACAAGAAAAAGAAGACAAACAAGAAGAAGAAGCGGTAGAAGCAACAAGAAGATAACACAAAGTAGGTCTCAGGATGAAAGAGGAAATGAAAGGATTTGAAATGGCTGACATGGCAACATACCATTAGCCAAAGTGGGGGTTCAGTGGAGACATGCCACATAGGAAACGACGTGTTCCCCTGTCTAATTAGCCTGCCAAGCCTACAAAACTAGACACCTTGTATCCCATGAGGCGCATCCAGTAAAGATACGTCACATGGAATTTGGCATGTTCAGTGGGTCCTATGCTATCTTATTATTTTAAAGTATAATATTTAGATAAATAATTTTAAAAATGTAATAAATAAATAAATAAGTTTATAAATTGTAATATTTAAGTCAAAGACCGTCGCATGAAACCCAAAATGTTCATGCGTTTTTGTGACATAGGATTTTGTTCCTTGTCATTATTTTGCTGCTACATAGACACCATCCCATCAATGACATCATTAATAATGTTGATAGCAAGCAATGTTAAGTTTAGTTGGGCAAAAATTGGCCCAAGCCAAACCTGGCCAGCTTGAGCTTGATTTTATAAGGCTCTAGAGACACTCAATTATTTTTTATCATTTTTAATTAAATATTAATTTAAAATTCAAAATAAAAATAATAAAAAGATAAAGATAAAGGGAAAAAGAAAGTCACACTGGCCAATTTAATAATCAAGCTGAAATAAAAAAAAAAAAATTCAATCGTAAATGGGCATTAAAACTAAAGCCTTAATTTTGTACACTTCAAGCCTAAATTTTAAACTAATAGGTCAAAATTAATTATATTGCATGTGGGCCCTACTTTCAACTTTTTCACGTGGTTGTTAGCTGATTGTCAAGTAAGCATGTCATTAAGCCATATGAGGGGCACACCATGGGAACCAAAGGAATCTTTAGGCAATTTGACCAGAGTAGCACACTTATACTAATTAATTACATAAAAAGGGTATTTTCTAAAGTATTTACCAAGAAAGGGCAATTTTGAATTTTTTTAATTTTTTTGACCAGTATAGAACACATTTTACCTTTCCCTAAAGCGAGTTCAAAGGGAACACACTTTATATATAACCCGTGTCTCACTTTGACTGAAGAATGACCTCGAAAATTGTGGATGAAACACGCTTTATATATAAAGTGTGTTCCCTTCACGCTTTGCTATTTCTTTCTCCCCATTCCTTTCTCCCATCACTTTCACCATTTGGAACCCACTATCGGCCCCATCCCTTAGAGCATGTCTCCTTCATTCAAAGTGGTCTCGAAGATCTTCTTGTCCTTTTTCTATTAGTTTGACTGTGATATGGCTTAAAATCAGTTGCCTGGTCTTGTAGATCCAAGTGTTTTAACTGAGCAAGGAAGTCATATTTCAACTAATATTTGGACTAATGAAGTAAGTATTTATTTATTTTTAGTTATAGAAAATATGTTATTTTTATCTTTAATTTTTTTATTAAAGAAATAATATTATTTCAGATGGAGTGGTTTGTGAAGACACGTAACCATAGGATTGCTGCTAAACCTAATGAAAGAATAATGTTTTATTTGAGGCAAGCGGGTTTCAGAGGAGCTACATCATTCCCGTCTCTAAAGTTAGATAGAGATTTCTTATTTGCTTTAGTGGAGCGATTGAGGTCAGAAACACACACTTTTCACATGACTGGTGAAGAGTGTACTATTACATTACAGAATTTGGAGGTATTATTAGGGCTTCACATTGATTGAGACGTAGTTAGTGGATGCAATGATTATCCATGGTTGGAGCTGATGCAGCAGCTGTTGGGCGTGCTGCCAGATGAGGACGTCTTAGTAGGTGGTCGATTGAGGATGACTTGGTTGAAGGACCGCTTTGCAGCATTGTCAGATGATGCGACTGATGTGGAGGTACAATATCATGCAAGAGCACACATCTTACTTATGATCGGTGGTTGGTTGATGCCTGATACAACAGGCAACTACGTCCATCTCATGTATCTCAAGCTTTTGGAGGATTGGGATACTGCGGGTCGTCTAAGTTGGGGATCTGCAGTTTTGGCGTGCTTGTACAGGGGCCTCTGTAACCTTGCCCTCAGTCGCACTCTTGAGTTTGATGGGTATTCACACTTGCTTTTAGGCATACGAGAGATTTCCATCTATGTCGCCAGCACCTCCGCGACTAAGAGGAAGGGTGGCGGGCCCACTTTCATGTAGGTTAGTATACCTATAACTGTTATTTTTGTAGAAATTAAGTTATCTAAGACTGAATATTAGTATAGATAATATCACTTGCCATTAAAATTTTGTGTAAATTATTGATTAGTTTAATAACTTATTTTAGGTTTCAGCAGATTTAGTATTTAGAAATTATGATATAGACTTCATTTTTGTTATATTTACGAGAAATTTCTAAACTATAGGACAGTGATTTTTTAATTAGTATAACTCTATAATTATTTGTTACAATCGTGTATGTTTAGTTGTATGTAGATTTAATATGTTATGACACGGTGAATGAATACATTCTGATAAGTTAAATTAATATAATAGGTGGTAGCATCCCCTAAGGTATAAGGAGGTAAATGTCGTGAGAAATCATTTAGGGTATCGACGAGCTATGCATCGTCTGAGAGTTGATTAGGTAAGATATTTGAATATACGTTGTAATTACAATTGATGTGGCAGTTCATACATTTTTTTAGACTAATGTAAATGTTATTTATTGTAATTTATAGATTATTTGGCAGCCTTACTGTAGGGCATTGTGATGAACACACTTTTTATACAACAGTTATCCCTCATACTTAGTCTTTTAAATCTCTTTTAAGCTGAATTGAGTAGACTTGGACCTCATTTGATGACCTTGGATCCATTTGTGCCTAATTGCAATTTCCAGCAATACTGAGCATTTTATGCTGTCTCTGTGTTTCGTGCATATATTGAGTTCTGGATGTCTAAAAATTCCAAGTCATACCTTGTAGGAAAGCTGAGAGAATTGACTACAACTTTCTTTTAGGGCTCCAAAGCCAATTTGGATGTCCAGAAGGTCATATGTAGCCTGGAAACCAGAGAAGATATGCTGTCGCAGGATCCTACCTTACATACAGTGTTTGGGCCATAACTTGAGTTATGGATGTCATATGGACTTGAAACTGGTACCATTGGAAAGCTAACAGATATAGCTTCAATTGTTATGAAGACTAGTTCACCATATTTTATATTAAAGATGGCCTTATTTGCAGTGGAAGTTGGCTGATGGTTCCAGACACCTATTGGCACTTAAATGGACCTAACTTCCTCATGACAAGTCCAAATGGGCCCAAACCAAAGCCCAATTAAAGCTAAGGCCCATGGAAACAAGTGTGCCCTAAGGAAAATTTGGGTGTGCATGTAATTTTAGAGGTCTATATCAGCACAAAGGGGCAGCCGAAATTCATATCAAGTCATTTAGATATTTTACACAGCTTTTGAACTTTCCTTAGTCTTTAAGTTTTCTCTCTAGATATTTTGTAAGAACTTGGCTTCTCTTGTTCATGGAGGGCTAATTCATCAAATCAATCAAGGTTTTGGCTGTTCTGATTATCGGTTTTGAGATTATATGTTGTTGGTATTCATTTAGTTGTTAATCAAGTTCTTCAATCCTCTGAAATATTCTGTTTGAATTGCTTAATTCGAATTTGGATTTTCATATTCTGTTTGCATGTGATACAAGAGGATTGTATGGTTAATTAATGTTTCTGAGCTTTTGGATGGATTAATTACCTTGGCTGGATCATGGACTTAGGTAAAACTGGACTTGAATGTTTGCTTAATTCATTTAGTTTTAGTTAAAACTGAATTCTGGTTGCTTAACCAATGGACATCCATAGAACATTGAGAGGCTTCTTGATATGTTTTAAAGGCCAAGAGCATGGTTAATAATTGAATGGATCATTGGAAATTAAGAATGGACTAAAATCAGAATCAGTTAAGTCTTGGATTTGTTGTTTTCCCTAAAACTTTACCACTTACAATTAATTTCTATCAAACACTTGAACAAACAAAACCCCCATGTTGATATGGTTCTTAATATGATTCACTAAATAGAACAATCCTTAGGTTCGACTTAGGGCTACCTTATGCTACAAGTAGCTTAGGTAACGGACCTAAAACTTTAACTAATTTGAGGAGCCTCGACAGCTCATAACACTGTTGCCACCATATTGTATGGTTGGGCTGGATATCTGGACGATTAAGGTCCCCTTAGTGTGTTTCAGCGTAGTTGAGATGTACTATCCTGACAGAGTGGTTCGACAGTTTGGAGGATGTCAGGGTATTCCTATTGCGACTGACGGCTATATTCAGCGCTTAGAGAGGATGACCATGAGGGGCAACCAGGACCGGTGGTGAAACCAGTTTCATGAGGTGTACTGCGTGACATAGAGGCAGCGGCGTAGTCATACAGTCTCGTATCATGGGAGTGAGGGTGTGACACCGGATTACATGTCATGGTATCTCCAGATCACGAGGAGATTTATGAGCCCCAGTAATGTCATTCTCATTGATCAGGTTTGTGAAATGCATATTACTGTATTTCCTGTTAGGACTTGATTTGAAATCAATATTAATTATATCTTATCATCATTTACAGGCTGGTGTACCTCCACCCCAGTAGGACGCTTCATCTCGCCGTTAGTCTCATGCTCAGCAGGCATCTTTCGAGCAGCCACCATACGTAAACATCTCACCTCCGCCTACACAGGGTAAGGATCATGGCGGACCCTCCCAGCAGCCACCGATGTTGCAGCAGGTGTCAGGCTTTCTGTTTCCCCCTCCACCCTAGTAGCCACTAATGTTCCAGCAGAGCCCGGGGATCTAGCAGAGCCAGGGGTTTCAGCATATGCCACCATTTAACATGCCCTCTCCATTTCAGCAGAGCTAGCAGTTTTAGGAGGGGCCATTTGTTAAGTCTTCATGGACTCCAGATCAGTGAGTTGGATTTCATACAAACCTAACCTAGTTGTTGAGTAACAATGGGTTAGTTGTTTCGACCGCTGGATCGCAACATTCACAGTGGACGGCCATGGGACAGACACCCTGTAAGGCTATAGGTTATGCTCATTCAACTGGGGTGGCACCGGTTCAGCACGAGGGTGCGACACACTGGCAGGGTCAGGGTATGGCAGCGGCCGAAGGTATGACTCAGTTTGCGACCATGGCAGCGGGATCATCACGGCAGAGTCCGCGTTGCAGTCTATGTTTAGACATCGGTCTCGGTCTCGTGGGGTTGACGACAGTTCGACATAGGATGTGTACGTCGAGGGAACACCCTCTAGTCAGCATAACATATTTGGTACTACCTCTAGTTATCCCTCATAAGGACTTGGCGTATATCTTGACCTTGAGTTGGACCTGGCGGTAGGCTCATTAGGGGATAGGTATGCGAAGCCGTTGGTGACCCCCCTTGGGAGTCTGCATATTGACAGTGGGGCGATGGATGTTGATCATACTTCTGTTAGATTAGATGATATATATAATGACTTGTTCAATAGCATCCCAGATGTGGCTCCTCAGCTGGTTCCGCAGCCCACTCCTCAGCCTATCAGTGGGCGGGGGAGGCATCAGAGACAGGGCAGGCAATGCTTGACGGGCAGTAGATTTGGACCTTGCTAGCATGTTATTGTTATTTTATTTGTTGTACATTGTACTATTTATGACTATATATTACTACACTTCAATAAATTTTCCATTATATCATATGTGCAATTAATGTCTCTCTAAAATAGCAGTCTCATAGTCAAGTCGATTTCTTCGAGTCATTCTCAAGGACCATTTGTAGACGGGAGGAGCTCACACGGAATTGTAATCATCATTAAACTTTGGTAACAACCAAATATCAGATGTCCGACGTCTTATTGGCATTTATGTCACACTGTTCAGTTAAAAATATTATTAACAATAACATATATAACAGAAATGAACAGTTTAACTATCATAAAAAATAATGTATCCACACTAATATATTGGATCCACATAACTCCTGAATTAAGTACCATGTAGAATATACTGGATCCACATAACTTCATGCATCCACACTAATAGAGGCACAAGCAGTAGTTGCATGAGAGCAAGGAATATGAAGTGTCTGAAACCTACCACATCCGCACGTTCTGTCATTTAAGTTTAGACGAAAAATTTGCCCACTCGCCCTTCCACTCAAGTCGAATGTCTCATCTACTTCAAATGATCTAGTATCTCTATCAAATAATATTGGCCAGTGTGAAGATGAATAACGAGTATTTTTGTATCTTCTTTTCTGCATCTTCTGTCCACTCGTTAACTTCGCTCGAGCCATTTATTGCTCGTCATTATAAATGCGATTCATTTTATGATATGTGGCTCTGACAAAGGCAGTAATAGGCATGTTGCGGACCCCTTTCAACGTGCCGTTCACATTTTCAGCAAGGTTGGTCGTCATTAAGCCATAACATCTGCCATGAGTGTCCCCTTGTTGCATCCATTTTATCGGCTCAATATCTCTTATATAATTCTATGAACGCTCATCAGGACATTCGCTATGTATCTGTGACATTATATCCTCAAATTTGGTAGACTCAAATTGGACATCTGTATAAAACATTTAATATATATGAATTCTGTTTACAATCTAAGGAAAATATGTAGTTGTTTATAAAAACTAATTTTCTTACCAGCTCTGTAGATTTGGTGTTTCACATCAACATTCTTGAATGCGTTGTTTCAATTGTTAACAACGTGCCGCAAACAAAAAAAATGATGCGCCAATGATGGACGCCAACCAACTCCTGCATCTTCAATGGCATCGATAATGCTAACGTGACAGTCTGAAATTAAGCCCAAATTTGTAATGCTCCCAATGACGTGCCGTCTAACACGCGTTAAAAACCATGACCATGCGTCTTTTGTCTCACCTTCCACAATGGCTTAAGCTAAAGGTAATGGTGACCTACTTCCATCATGTGTTGTGGCGATGAGGAGAGTCTCACTATACTTTTCGTACAAAAAAGTGCCATCAATTTGCACAACTGGCTTGCAGAACCTAAATGCATCAATGCATGACTTGAATGCCCAGAACACACATTGAAATCTCTTCAAGGTATGGTCAGATTGTGGCCTCCCAATCCATCATCATCCAAGCACCATTGAACGATAGTTCCAGGAGCACGTTTCTCAAGTGCAGTCATCTATCTAGGCAACAAATTATAACTCTCACTCCAATCACCATACACTTGTGCAATTATTTTCTCTCTCGCAAGCTACGCTTTTCGATATGAAATTTAATAGGAGAATGTGCTTTTGATGCGCTCTTGTATCAATTTTATTGGCACACCAGCATTCTCCTGTACCAGCCCAACAATAGTTCATGCAATCACCTTAACATCTAGTTCCTTATGATCTTGTGTCATTTTTGTATTTGTGCACGTATGAGGCCCGTTGTATTTTTCCTATTTCTCAAATTTTACTCTTGGTTCGTACATATGCTCGAAGTCGCCACATGCATCCATCGACACTATTTGAACATATCAAACTCAATTTGTTAAGCTTAGACTCCTTTACATTAAATTGTTGATGCACATGAAGTAAGTATTGCTTTATAGCTAATTGAAGATCATTTTTGCTTTCAAACTTCTACCCAATTTGGAACTCTTCTCCTTTCTGCCATTGGCTGTACTCTGTTACTTGTTCAGTATCGTCAACTATTTGCATCGCCTCCCAATGAATGTATCCATAATGCGGTGGAAGTACTGCTTGTATTGGTGCAACGTGTTGCGCCCTCACAACTATTGGTTCCTGTCTCAGCGGTTCCACATTAAAATCTGGCAAATCTTCTGCCTCCTCATCATCGCTTGATTCTGTAGTGTCTGGCCTAAAATCACGTTCTTCATTGTCAATTATGTCAATTAGAGGATCCCCCGGTGAATTGCTGTGACCTTTATTTTCATGCTCATCCTTAGGTGAATTGCTGCGACATTTGTTTTCCTACTCATTTTCACACTGGCTACATCCAGCTTCATTTACTTTAATGCCGCTACCACGAACATCTGAACTTAGCCACAGATCACTATTTTCATATCCATGGACTCCTTCTGGCATATGCGTTTGACTAGAAGTAGCCAAACCATATTTAAATCCATGTGAACCAGTCTCCGGTTCATAACAAGGCTCCGTTCTTGTCTCCAATTGACTATGTGGAGGATGAGAATAAGGATATGAACTTAGGCCAACTTTAACAGCTTCAGCTTGACCTCTATCTCCGACAACATTCATAGTCGTGATGTCCACATATATCTCAATTGGACCCAAACTATGATGTTTAACATTACTCTCATACATCATTTCAACATTTCCATCAGATCCCAATTCAAATGCAAGATAAAACAATGGATTAACTGAAACTGGGAATCTATAAGTTATTTTCTCAACTATTTGATTTGCTTCAAGTCTCATCTTACTGTGGATATGAAACTTTAATCTATCCAATCCACAAGTGTTCTTCAAATTTAACCCATGGATTGAAGCTCCCTCACACATTACACCTAGGGAACCATTATATATCCGACCATTATGATGTATCAATATATGCATATTCTTCCTAACAAATTTTTTTCAACCACAATTAGTATATATAAAAATTAGAGTAAAACTCCTTTTAGGTCCCTGAAAAATTCAACGATGGACAAGTTAGTCCCCCAAAAATGTTCGCTGACAATTTCGTCCTCAAATTATGGTTCCGTACGACAAATTAGTCCTCGAAAAATTTTCGCTGACAATTTAGTCCTCGAATTATGGTTCCGTACGACAAATTAGTCCTCAGTTGAGGATTAATTCGAGGACTAATTTGTCGTATGAAACCATAATTTGAGGACTAAATTGTCAGCGAATATAATTCGAGGACTAATTTGTCGTACGGAACCATAATTCGAGGACGAAATTGTCAGCGAACATTTTTGGAGGACTAACTTGTCAATCACTGAATAATTCAGGGACTAAAAAGGGGTTTTACTCTAAAAATTAATTAATTTTTTCTTCAATACTCATATAAAATTAACACTTCCAACCACAAACTAAAAATTAATAACACATTTATAATAATACTCTAACATTACTATTACACTAATACTATACATAATCTAATACAAGATTATAAATAAACGTCTCTTTATAAGCTTAAAGACTTTGGAAAAATTTGTAGAGCTCCTTTAATTTTCATAGCAAACTCTCAACAATTAGAAACTTTACTCACAATTTGCATATGAAATTTCAAGAGGTCGCTATTTATAGAGTCGTTCATGCTTTACCAGCGTTCCTTCACATTTTACCATACAAAAGCGTTAATCGTTAGAAAATGCTCTGGGACACGTGGAACACGCTTTATATATAAAGCATGTTCCATTGAAATTTTTCCACGCCATTTTTGCAGACACGCTTTTGGGGAAATTATGGTAAAGCGTGTTCCCTTTAAACCCGCTTTAGGGAGAGGTAAAGCGTGTTCTGTACTGGTCGAAAAAATATTAAAAAATGTAAAATGGCCCCTTCTTGGTAAATACTTTGAAAAAGACCCATTTTATGTAATTAGTTAGTGTAAGTGTGTTATGCTGGTCAAATTGTCGAGTCTTTACCTCAATAATATTATTTTAAAAACAAATTTCTTAACTAGTACACAGCTATTTACAAAGTTGGTGTAGTTTTCAAAAAGAAAAGAGTAAATACCAAGTAAGGTTAAGGCTTAAAAAACTCAATAGGTTTTTTAAAAGGGTAAAATTCTTTTAAGATCATCATGACTCTATGGCAAAACAACATTCCTTGTTGCAATTTAGAGCACGAGTCTAACCATTTTAGGCATTATTGTCATGAAAAAAATAATAACCTAGAAAGAATAGTAAATTTCATAGTAGATTTGGCATATTACTCAGTTGAAAAAATAAAAAAAAAATAGAAAAGATGTTAAATGTAATATCCAAAATTGGAAAATTAGACTTGACAAATGAGAGTAAATGATTGTTAAAAAGTGTTGAACAAACATTTAAAACCTTGCCAATAAGAAATCAAGAGTTATGGATATGTGACTGGGAAAGGTTTAAAATAACACCACCAAAGCATGTAAAAATGATACAGGAAAAAAAATCACAAGAAGATATATCAAAGAATTGGGAGAATGCTGAAATAGTAGAAGATATGATGTATTGGGAACAAAAATTACAAAATCTGGATTTTCCTAAGAATGATGAAGGAAGAATATGTACTATAAAAGATGAAAATAGAGAAGAAGGATCTGAGAAGAAGAATGAATTCTCTGGATGGAATTCAGCCGAATTAGAGACATATTTTAAAAGGTACACTAAATATCTGAAAGCAGAGAAGAAAGGGCAAACAAAGGAAAAAATGAAGTACTTAGACAACCACCTCCACCTCTAAGCTTTGTAAAAGAAATCTTAGATAGAAGCCAGGAACATTATTTTACTAAAGCTGTCCCANTAAAAAAAAAATAGAAAAGATGTTAAATGTAATATCCAAAATTGGAAAATTAGACTTGACAAATGAGAGTAAATGATTGTTAAAAAGTGTTGAACAAACATTTAAAACCTTGCCAATAAGAAATCAAGAATTATGGATATGTGACTGGGAAAGGTTTAAAATAACACCACCAAAGCATGTAAAAATGATACAGGAAAAAAAATCACAAGAAGATATATTAAAGAATTGGGAGAATGCTGAAATAGTAGAAGATATGATGTATTGGGAACAAAAATTACAAAATCTGGATTTTCCTAAGAATGATGAAGGAAGAATATGTACTATAAAAGATGAAAATAGAGAAGAAGGATCTGAGAATAAGAATGAATTCTCTGGATGGAATTCAGCCGAATTAAAGACATATTTTAAAAGGTACACTAAATATCTGAAAGCATAGAAGAAAGGGCAAACAAAGGAAAAAATGAAGTACTTAGACAACCACCTCCACCTCTAAGCTTTGTAAAAGAAATCTTAGATAGAAGCCAGGAACATTATTTTACTAAAGCTGTCCCAAGAAAACTAGAAGGAGAAACTAGAATTGGTAGATATAAAACACTTGTTAGATACGAATTTATACCTAGTCCGGGAACATTATTTTACTAAAGCTGTCCCAAGAAAACTAGAAGGAGAAACTAGAATTGGTAGATATAAAACACTTGTTAGATACGAATTTATACCTAGTCCGGATAAAAAACCTCAAGAAGTAGCCACAACGAGAGCCTATCTAGATATAAACTATATGAAAGATCCTAATAAAATAATTGAAGATTGGGCACAAGCAAATGATCTTGTAATAAAAGCAAATGGTTGGAGTATTGAATTCACAAAGAGTTTCTTAGAAGGAACTCTAAGAGGAATAGCAAAAAATTTATGGGAAAGGTTCAAAGACTCATCCAACTTTTGCTTTAAAGATAAGATAAATATGAGAGATGAAATAATTTTTTTCATGGCTAGAGAAATAAAATGAGAGTTTTGTGGAGAGTAAGATAATGACGGGCTCTATGAAGAGAGCATTAGAGAAAAACTAACAAAGCTAAGAATATGTGATATGTGTAGATTTGATGAATATACATGTGAGTTTCAAAAGTACTACTATGAACTAAACAACTCTGAGACTTATTTCTGGATTGAGCAATTTTTTGATAAATTGCCTCAACCATGGAATCGACTCATAGCCCAAAGATATAAGAAGTATCTATAAGAAGAAAAATGATAAGTGATTTCAAAAGGTTTAAGAACTACAAAGAGAAACCAAAGAGAGGAAAATACTTTAGAAGAAGAAAAAGCTATCAAAATAGACCTTCGGATAAAACTAAGCCTCAGTGTCCACAAGGGAAACCTAAATCTAAATGTACTTGCTAGATTTGTAAAGAAAAAAGGTCATATAGCCCCTGAATGTCCTAAAAGACATCCTAAGAAAAATGCAAAACTAGTAAAGGCCTATGAAGAACTAGATTTTGAATATGAAATGATAAGTGATTCTGAAATTTCAAACACTTAAAGTATTTATGAATGGAAAGACTCAAATAATGAGTCTAAAGAAGAAGAAGAATATGGATATGCAGGGATGATGGTTGAAGAAAGAGAAAACTTTGAAACTACTAGTTTACAAAAATTGTATCAATCTGAAGAAAGCTGGGAAATAGAACCTGAAGAAGAAAAGGAGTCAAGAAAAATAAAATGGAAACTACCAAAAAGAGAAAAAAAGTTTATAAAGCAAAATTATGGAATCTAACTAGCAAACTGAGTATCGAAACATTTGAAGGAGTTATTGCTATAGAACAAACAAAAGAAGGAAATGTTATGATACCAGGTTTTTATCATAAAAAGATAAAAGAATATAGAGAAAAATATAATTATGTGCATATAGGATTAGTACAAGTCGGGATGTGCCCTTTGTTCCGAAAAGGAATAGATGCACCAATTTTAGCATGTCTTTTTTATTGTAGGCACCTAAAATTAAAAGAGGCCTTAATTGGAGGAGTTTATTCTAATTTTCATAATGGACCCATAGCATTTGATGTTTATCCTGGGTATCATATAAGTCTAAGAGATAAAAATATAATAATGGTCTTATGTTAAAAATTCAAACTCAAGGACAGCACATGCTAAAAGGAAGCAAAAACATTTCGGTCCAATATAGAATAATCTATAGATTAGTAAACACTATACCTCCTAGCTTTAAAATGGAACCCAAAGATGCAGTAATTTAGGAAAGTAAAACCCCACATGCTAAAAGGTTGATACCAAGAACCCTACCTTGGAAAGAACTACAATTCCTAATAAATGGCTTATAGAACATAAACCTTCTAGTTCCAGACCAAGATAAGATTTAGACATATCCTATTCGGGAGATGGAGAAATAATGGTAATAAACCCAAAAGCCAAAATGAAAGAAATTGAAAAGGAAGAAGGTTCACAAATAATTGGATATAAAGAAGTAAGACCACCAATAAAAGAAAAATTAAATCTAGCCATGCTAAGACAAGAAAGTCCAAGTGTAATATCTATATATGAATGTGATGAAGTTAATACCATGAGAATATATGAGCCTTTAAAATCTATATAAAACATCAAAGAACAACCCCCATATTAGTGTGAAGTTTGATTTAAATGGTTATCCTTCTTATACACTTAATGCTTTCATTGATACTAGTGCTGCATTTACACTAGAACATCCTAACACTCTCCCCAAAGAGTATTGGCAAAAGGTAAAACCAAAACTTAATAACAACCAATGGAGAGAAAATTAAACTAAACAAACTGGTAAAAAATGTCCTTATCTTGTTAAATAATCAAGTTTTTGTGATAGAAAACTTATGGCAATTTCCTCAAATTGATGGAGACTTATTACTAGGAAATAATTTCCTAAAACAAAGAATGTGTTTACCTTTGTTCAACATGTTGATTATATTCAACTAGGAACTCCACCTGTTAGTATACCTATATTGATAAATAAATTTTATACCATTTATCTTGTACTGATCTAGCTTGATTATTGTTTGTTCTTGGGTATTTTAAGTTTGATTCTTATGTTTTAATGTTTCTTTTATAGGTTTTTAATTTAGAAGTCTTTGAAAGTCACTTAAGTGTAATTTTGTGTGAAAAAAAAGGAGATTTTTGGTAAAAATTGGATGGAGGCAGCAACTTGGGTGCCGCAGCCCCCGGTCTGGGTGACACTGCCTCCATAATTCAGCAAAAGTCAAGATCAGGCAGCAGCTTGGGTGCCCTAGCCCCCAAAATGGGCGCCGTAACGCCCATCTTCAACAAAACTCATGTTCTGGGTAGAACCTTGGAGGCCATAGCATCTAATTTAGAGGCGGCAGCCCTTTGGGAACCAACAGTTTGAGATCAAAGCTAGTGTAATACAAATGATGCAAGCCAACCCATTTGGAGGGTTCATAATTGAAGATGCAAATGTACACTTGGCCGGATTTCTTGAGATTTGTGACACCTTCAAGTATAATGGCACCACTGAAGATGCCATTCAACTACGCCTATTCCTATTTTCATTGAAGGATGAGGCAAGAAATTGGCTATACTCTCTTGCATCGGGATCTATCAGTACATGGGATGAAATGACCAAACAATTTTTTACTAGGTTTTTCCCACCAACAAAAACAGCCAAGATGCGCAATGAAATTAACATCTTTGTGCAACAGGATATGGAAGGCTTACATGAAGCTTGGGAGCGCTTTAAGGGCTTATTGAGGAAGTGCACACACCATGATTTATCGGAGTAGCTCCAAATTTAAACTTTTTACAGTGGTTTGAATGTGTCCACTAGAATTCTACTTGATGCTACCGCAAGTGGGTCACTAATGGAGAAAGCTGATGAAGAGGTGTTCAAGTTACTTGATCAAATGGCGGTAAATGCTTGCCAATAGCCTACAGAAAGGGGTCCAACTACGAAATTTTATGGAATGCATGCAATTAATCCCCTCACGGCCCTCAATGCCAATATGAATTCACTTACAAAGCAATTGGGCACTCTAACAGACAATGTTATTCACACTCCTCAAGTCAAATGTGAAGTATGCCATGGCTATCATTCCAATGCCGATTACCCAGTGATGAACACAAATATCCGATTATCTCTTGAAGAAGCTCAATTTGTGGGAAATTCTAACTTACAAGGTGCACCATAGTCCAACACTTATAATCCAGGATAGAAAAACCACCCAAATTTCTCTTAGAAGAACTCTCAAAATGTTTCTAACCCATTCGGATTCCAAGCTCAATCATCACCACCCAAAGTTTCATTAGAAGATGCCCTTGCTCAGTTGATAGTGAACAATACTCAATTCATATTAAGGACAAATATTACTTTGCAAAACCAAGCTGCTTCCATCCGCAACTTAGAGGTACAAGTTGAGCAAATTTTTAATATTCTCTCTTTTAAAGATCAAGGCACATTACCCAGCAATACTGAAACAAATCCTAGGGAGCAAGTCAATGCCAAAACTCTTTAGAATGACAAAGTTATGGAAAAGCCTAAGAAAACTATAGTGGTAGAAAAAGCACCTAAAACAAACAAGGAAGTTGTTGTACCTATTGAAGAGGCTAAAAAATGGGAGGTGACTAAATCCAAATCCATACTTTTTCCTAATAATCCTCCGCCATACAAGCCCCACGTATTGTTCCTTCACATGTCTTAGAAGAAAAACTTGGACCAACAATTCTCTAAGTTCCTTGAAGTGTTCAAGAAACTCGACATAAACATTCCCTTTGAGGAGGCCTTGGCACAGATGCCAAGCTATGTCAAATTCATGAAAGAGATTCTCACCAACAAGAGAAAGCTAAAGGATCTTGAGAATATGGCACTTATTGAGGAGTGCAGTCTAATCTTACAAAAGAAATTGCTACCAAAATTAACATATCTAGGGAGTTTTAATATTTCTTGCACTATTGACAACTTATATTTTGGTAAGGTACTTTGTGATTTTAGTGCTAGTATTAACCTTATGCCTCTTTCTGTTTTTAGGAAATTGGGTATAGGAGAAGTTAAACCAACATCCATCTCCTTGACATTGACAGATAGATCAATCAAATATCCAAGGAGAATCCTTGAGGATGTATTGGTGAAAGTGAACAAGTTCATCTTCCCAGTGGACTTCATTGTACTAGATATGGAGGAGGACCAAGAAATCTCCATCATTCTTGGTCATCCATTTTTAGTAACTAGGAAAGCTCTCATTGATATTCAGAAAGGGCAAATCACTTTAAGAGTTCAAGGTGATCAAGTCTCCTTCAAATTGTTCAAGGAAACTAAACACCTAGATGATGAGAATAGGTGCTTCAAAATTGACACAATAGAGGGAAGTACCAAAGAAATGTCTCAACAAACACCTTAAAGAAACCAATTGAAGCTTGCATTAAGGGGACATCTAAAAAAGAAAAGCCACCTGACTCAGAGTTTCAAGATGAGAAAATCCGCACAAAGCAAGTGGCTGGTTCCTTACCTCGAGTTAATCCTCATAAGAAAAGAAAGAAGAAAAAACCCTCCTTCAAAAAGATAGTTTTAGAACACCTTAGGAAGTCTTCTTGCTTTGGATATGGAAATGAGGCATGGAGTATAAAAGAGAATCGCCAACAATCTCAAGCTCACAGAGATAGTGGAGTGAAGTTCCAAAAGACCTCCACTACCATTTTTTTTTATCCTGGTTAATTTATTCCAGAGATAGTCAAGCTGAGGACTATAAACCAAGCGTTTTTTGGGAGGCAACCCATTTTCTAAACTCTTCTTTTAGTTTTTGTTTAAATTCTTAAATTTCTTCAGTCTTTAGTTATGTTATTAGCTCTAATTTTTCTTTGTTTTTGTTAATTTTCAGGTGTGGAAGTAAGTTTGGGGGTTCCAAGGAGTTTAAAAGTGGACGAAAAGTGTTTTTGACGAAGTGGACAGCAAATACAGCGCCGTAACACCTAATACAGACGTCGTAGCACCAGTTGCTACCTCCTCAAGCGAAACCAAATAGAGTCCAAGGCGCCGCAATGCTAGCCCTCAACGTCGTAGCACCCTGCTTTCTTTGAAAAAAAAGAAAAAAGAAAAAAAAAGGTTTATATACAAAAAAAGACTTGATTTTCAAAATCATTTCCCAGTCCAACAGAACATTTATCCATCCAGGGGAGTCCTCTATCCTTTACTCTTTGCATTGCTTAACATTAAGGACAATGTTAGTTTTAAGTTTGGGGGGTGTAAATTACTGAATTTCTCTATTTTGCCATATTTTTCCCTTATTTTTGTTTATTTTAGGTTGTTTACTTAGTAGTTTTTAATTGTGCGTGTACTGTTTTGAGTAATAATGAAGCTTGAAACTCTAGAGTCAGTGATAAAATCTTTGAGTAGCTATTCAGAATTTCTGGAAAATTATGCATATTTTGATGGTGTATGTTTGACTCTTTTTTTATTTCTTACTGAACTTAGATCTCCGTGACACAATTGAACACATGATTATGCACATTTGCACTTATTTGCTTATTTTGAAAAAGATTTATGCTTGTTAGCACTCTCATGACCTCATAGGACTTTAGAACTAGTTTGAATGCCGCATGAAGCGAAATCCTAGGCTATGCAACTTTAGGGAGATGATTTAGGCATTGTTTGGATAGTTTGAGCCTTTCAAGCCGACCTTTGCATTATTACTTTCTCTAGTCACCCATTTGAGCCTATTAGTAACATTTTCTTTGTCGCCCATACATTAACCTAGCCATTAAATGTTTTTTCTAACCTTGCATTCATGACACATTCTCATTCTAGGAGAAATATTAAGAGCATATGGAGAAATAAGGGTGGATGGAAGGAGTGTTGAGCCTTGAAAATAAAAATAGGATTGTTGCTTCTTGACTCAATGAATCTATATATATTAAAAAACAAAGATAAGGTTGATACACCCCCTTGATCATTAAAAGAAAATAAGTATGGGGGTGAAACTAACCATCGAAAGAAAAAGAAAGAGTGAAGAGAAGCACAATCAAGTGTAAAAGAGAAAAGAGAAAAGAATCAAGGTTGATAACAAAAAAAGGAATGAAAATTGATGAAAAAACCAGGTGAAAACTAGTGTGAAAGTGCTCTAAAAGTCTAGATTGGTGATGTGTCATGGGTGAGTAAACTTCATTAATGATCTTTTACCACTCCCTAACCTTAGCTATTCATTATAATCTTGAAAAGACCATTTGATCTTTGATGTTGCAACTAGCCTACATTAGTGGAGAGTGGCATGAAAAATTAGCCTATGAAGTCCTTTATGTGCTTTATTGAAAGGTCCAATTGCATAAGTGAACATATATAAATTGATTCATATTGCAAAAGGTCATTGTGCAGGGGATACACACACACATTCAAGGAGTTTACTAGTAAGGAAGAAATTGCATTGAAATTAAGTGTACACTGCTTGATATGATAAATTTTCCTTAAATTATGATATTATGTTATCTTTGAAGCCTATTAGAGTAGTAAAGTTAAATGGTTATTCATTTGTTAGGTTTGTCGTTTTGATTTTGTTTTCTCCTTAGTTTTTGCTCGAGGACAAGCAAATCTCAAGTTTGGGGTATTTGATAAGTCGGATTTATACCTCTTATCTTGTACTGATCTAGCTTGATTATTGCTTGTTCTTGGGTATTTTAGATTTAATTCTTATGTTTTAATATTTCTTGTATAGGTTTTTAATTTAGAAGTCTTTGAAAGTCATTCAAGCGTAATTCGATGTGAAAAAGAGGAGATTTTTGGTAAAAATTGAATGGAGGCAGCAACTTGGGCGCCACAGCCTCCAGAATTCAGCAAAAGTCAAGATCAAGCAGCAGCTTGGGCGCCGCAGTGCCCACCTTCAACAAAACTCATGTTCTAGGCAGAACCTTGGAGGCTGTAGTGCCCAATTCGGAGGTCACAACCCTCCAAAAACCAACTTGTGATTTGACTTCTAGGACTCCTATTTTCACTAGGATTTCTAATGTATTTTATTTCCTTTTTGTTTTAAACTCCCTAGGACCTATAAACAGGACTTTTAAAGACTAAATTAGGATTCCACACATTTTTACACAAGAGGCAAGAAGAGAAGGAAGATCAAGCTTGAAGGATTTCATCATTGATTTTCAGAGTAAGAGTTTCTTTCACCATTTTCTCTTGTACTTATGTCTAATTTCTGTGTAATCATATTTTCTTTCATAGTTATGAACTAAATTCCCTTCTAGGGCTATGATGTAGCCTAACTAGGAAGATTTGTGATTTTTATTTCTTTAATTCAAGAACTCCTTTATTAATTGTCTTTTTCTTCTTAATTCTTCATGCTTCTAATTGTTTGATCACTAATTAGTTGATTAGATAATTACAATGAGACTAGGAGATAATTTGCAATTAAAGATCATAGGGATTAAAAACATAAGTTGCATGTAGGATAAGGATATACCTCCATCACCTGTGTAGTCAATTAAAGAAAACCAAAGAATTAAGTGAGTTTCTAGGTTATTCGCAATTCACATAGGAATATAGTAGGTTCATAACTTAGAGATATTTTTGTTTGATCTTGGAAAATGCTAATAAATAATTTAGGGTTCTTGGCTAGCAATTAGGAATATTCTTCTTCTTAATGAATTAGGAATAGCAAATCGGAATAGCTATGGTGAAATCAAAAGCCCTAGATATTTCTCATCCATTTTTCTACTCGCTACTGATTTAGTATTTTTGCCTTTGGATTATCACTTATATTCACTCATTGATTGTCTAGATAAAATTAGAATACACTAATTTTGGTACTTATTAGCCACAATCTCTGTAAGACGATACTTTACTCTCATTTTATTACTTGAAAATGTTAACGTATACTTGCGTTAAAGTTTTACACAACATCTATTAACTGGGGTTGGGCAAAAGTGTATTATTGGTTTTGCACCTCAAACTATCGAAAAAAAAACTTTCTAGTTATATACCATTACCCTTGAAGTTAATAGCAGAGTTTCCCACTAGTAAACGTGGTGATAATCTAGAAATAGGAGAGGAAGACGAATTAGAAACTTGGATTCAAGAACTAAATGATCATTACATTTTAGAAGAAATAAAAATGGTTAAAGAAAAGGTTCCAAGCTTAGAAGAGATAATGGTAAGACTAAAAGAAAACTTAAGTGAAGACCCTTTAAAACTTTGGGAAAAAGATAAAGCCAGAGCAAAGATTGAACTCATAGATCCAAAAAAGGTAATTAGAGTAAAACCCATGACTTATAGACCAAACGACATAAAGGAATTCAAAGAACAGTTAGCAGAACTCCTTGAGAAATGACTAATCCAACCTTCGGCCTTTATGGTTAGAAATCATTCCGAAATAAAAAGAAGGAAGGCTCGAATGGTTATAAATTATAAAGCCTTAAATCAAGCAATTAAAATTGATGGTTATTATCTTCCAAATAAAGAAGTATTCCTAAATAGTATTCAAGGAGCTAATATTTTTAGTAAATTTGATTGTAAATCTAGTTATTGGCAAATTAAAATGGAAGAATTATCTATACCATTAACTACTTTTAGTGCTCCTCAAAGACATTATGAATGGAAGGTTATGCCTTTCGGGTTGAGTGTAGCTGCACAAATATTTTAAAGAAGAATGGATAATATATCTCGAGATCTTAGAGAATTTTGTGTAGTATATGTGAACGATATTTTAGTTTTTAGCAAAAACCGGAATGAACATAGAAAACATTTAATGCAGGTTGCTGAAAAATTCAAAGAACACAATTATTTTATCTGAGAAAAAGATGGTATTAGAAAAGAGTAGGATTAAGTTCTTAGGATTAACTTTAGAACAAGGAAAGGTGGAAATGCAACCTCATGTGCTAGAAAAGATACATCAATTTCCTGATAAGATAGAAGATATAAAGCAGCTACAAAGATTTTTAGGATGCTTAACATATGGAGGAAAAAATGCTAAGAAATCCATTACAAGAAAAACAAAGAATGGAGCTGGACAAGACAAGATAGTTAGTATATACAAAAGCTAAAACAAGAAGTAAAGGATATTCCAAGGTTAAAAATACCTAATGAAAAAGATTTCATGATATTAGAAACTGATGCTTCTGACAACTATTGGAGTGCTATATTAAAAGCAAGAATTAAGCAATCTGGTGAAGAAGAGTTAAGCGTCTATGCGAGTGGCACTTTTAAACTAGCTGAAAAGAATTATCACAGTAATGAAAATGAGTTATTAGCAGCTAAAAGAGGAATAGAAAAGTTTGAAATATTTTTATCTCCTCAAGAGTTCCTTATAAGGACGGATAATAAAAATTTTACAGCTTTTATTAAGAATAATCTTGATAGTGTATGCAGCAAAGAAGATTGTTCAGATGACAACAATGGTTTCAACAATTCAGATTCAAGTTAGAACACATAAAAGGTGAGCAAAATTATTTGCATGATGCTCTAACAAGAGAACTTGTGTATACTTTACAGGAAATGGATCCTTCAAGTTCGAAAAGAAGCCAAATAATGGGATTAAACAAATGGCTGAGGAATCTCTCATCCAAGAAGCAAAAAAGATTATGATGGCACTTATAGAGGGAATCAAATTAAGATCTCAAAAGGTTTTGATTGAAAAAACCTATTAGGTAATGGAAAAACTTTCTATACATATTGATTCCTCAGTATGGAGAAAAATAAACAGGTTGCTAAAAGTCTTAGAGAACTTGATTCTATCCAAAGAATTTGAAGCAAATATGGATGATGAATCACTAGTCTTAAGGATAAAATTAGTTGAAGAAAGCATAAACCACTTAGCAGAACATGTAGATTTGTGGATGGTTTCCACTGCAAAAGCTCAAATTGAAAACTTATCAGAAAAAATTATCTTTAAAGATAAAGCAAAGGTTTCTTATGTTACTGGTTATTATTTTCCTTTATTAACCCTTGACAAGGTGTGACTCTCACATCAACGGGAAGATGTTCTTAAAAACATGCAGAAATTCATGTCATCTGACATTCATGAAAAGATTTTAACTACAAAGCCAACGCCTATGCAAGAATGGCTCCGAGCTTATGAAGTCTTGAATATAAATCCAAGCCAAGATCAACCTGGAATGTATCGTTTATTGGAAGATGTAAATAATTGATGGATAATAGATGGTGATTGCCCTTCATATCAAGCTGCCTGGCTGTTTGAACAAGGGCTAATTAGAAAAATTTCTTTCACTGGTTTTGAAATCAACAAATTATTCAAATTCTTCCCTTAAATTATTAAAGATGCTTTGAAATGGGAGAGACGACATTGCTATTGGCAAAAGTTCACTATGATAATATTCAGTTTCCCTCTAGAATTGGGAGAAGAAACTCAATTCTTTCCAAGCTCTCACATTGTAAGACTGCAAAAGAATGAGGGGCCTGCAAGTCTATTTTGTCAAAAAGAAGTAAAAGACCTTAATGAAAAAATTATCGCATTATTAAAAGCTCATGAACTGGTAAATCACTATTTTGCTCTCTTGCAAAAAGACTGGAAGACTTTCTCAACAACAGAAAGAATTATTTTTCAAAGAAAAATGAGAAGAGAATTTTAGATAAACAACCAAAAAAGCCAGATATATCAAAAAGAATAGACAACTTAACAGTAGAAATGACTAAGGAATGCCATGAAGCCTTGAAAGACTTTTTTGGAGCAAGGACTGAGGTGACACATAGCACTTTCATGGATTATGAAACATATGGCAACATGCATGATAATGAAGAAACACCTAGAAACATGCATGATAATGAAGATACTTGGCGACGTGCATGAGAATGAGCATGGATGGAATGACCACATATTTGATGCAGATGCATGGGACAACATTGTGAATCAGATGGAATGATGAATTGTCACAATCAGTTGCCACCTCTAAATCAGTTTCTCTCTGACAAAACCTTTGTAAGATAGTAGAATTAGGTGAAGGAACAGTCGAGTCATGTAATTCTTGTACAATACCTAAGCAATCATGCAAAGTGCTTGAACCTTATATTTTATTTTGTAGAGAGTAGAATCTAAAGTTTGGAGTCTGCTATTTTGTCTATAAAAGGGAAATGGACTACGTCTTGTAAGGCGGAGTTGAGTAAGGTGTAAGAAAAAGAAAGCTAAGTATGTTAAGTGAAGCGATGTTCTAAAAACTTCCTTTAGTCCAAAGGGAGTAGAGTCTGTAAGTTTACTAGCTATCATCAATAAAAGAGAACTATTCCTTTGTATCTTCGGTTGCTTTCTTGCAATTTAATTCATAGCCATTATCTCCAAAAGTCCTCAAACTCAGTAAGAACAGGTTCTGCAATCCTTCTTTCATCATGTTTTATCCTTGATATTGTGAAGAACCAGTAGTAAAAGAAGAAGTAGCAGTGTCAAGGTGATTGCTAGTCGAGGTAGGAGAGAAGTGCTATAGTTGAAGAGCAATAGACAAAGCTTGGTGGACGAACTACCCACATGTAAGATTTAAAAAATATTTTCTAAGCTTGTTATAGCTCGAAACTGAAAAGATTTCAATCTCTATAAAAATTATTTCTCTGTCTTTGTTAAAAATAATGTATGCTTAAAATTAAATTAGTGTATGTTTAATATTGGTATTAGAGCCTTGTATTGAGATTTTGTTTTTGTAAAAAAATTAATAATATTAAAAAAATAGTTCAGTAGCAAACAAAAAATTGATTACATCTTGTTAGCAATTTATTTTGCTATAAAGGACCACCAAAGGGAACCACTTTGTTCTCTCTCTTCCTAAAAAATTAATAAAAAATTAAACTACGCCTTTCAAGGAAATAGTTTCTATACTATCCTATTAAGGGAAATATTTGTTCAAAAGGTATTATTAAGGGGAATGATTCGGGACCAAATTCTACAATTTGAGAATTATAAAGACCTAATTGTTGAATTTGAACATGACCTTTGTGTCTTAGTGGATCTTCGATGGAGCTTGGGCTCAATTGGGTTGCTATGGAAGGTGGCGGTGGTGCTCGGTGTAGGTGCAGTGAGTGGGTGAAAGAGAAGAGAGAATGAGAGAAGGGGAAGATAGCTTTGTGTGTCAATGGGAGAAGGGGCAGAGGAAAAAAAGTATTGCATTTATGTTATTTGGCTTATGGGTTTATGCTTAAAGGATGAATTAAAGGATGTTTGATTCATGAAATTTGATTTAGCCTTCAAGTATGTGTGCCGCCCCCACTTGGATTCTCAATACGGAAGAAAAATGTATAAGAGAAATTTATCCTCTGTATGCAAAAGTTTCTCAAAGATTGCAGTTTTGAGAACCAAATTTATACATACAAGTTGCAAAGTTGTACCAAAACTATTTGAGTCGTTGCCAAACACTGAAGAGGCTCTAGAAAACCAATTTGCATCTCTCTTGCAGGCTTGCTCTGATGCCTCTCTGCTTCAGCAAGGTAGACAAATTCACGGGCAGGTCATTGTCAGTGGAGTAAGTAATAATACTCTAGGTACTAAGATTTTGGGGATGTATGTTCTTTCTGGTAGCATCATGGATGCTAAAAACATGTTTTACAGGCTTGAACTGTGTTATGCTCTCCCTTGGAATTGGATGATAAGAGGGTTTACAATGATGCGCTGGTTTAATTTTTCCTTGTTGTTTTACTTTAAGATGTTGGGTAGTAAAATTCTTCCTGACAAATATACATTTCCTTATGTAATTAAAGCTTGTGGTGGTTTAAATAATTTACCATTGTGTAAGATGGTTCATAATACAATTCAATTGGTGGGCCTTCAGATGGATTTGTTTGTTGGTAGTTCTTTAATCAAATTGTATGCAGAAAATGGTTCTCTTAGTGATGCAAGATGCCTATTTGACAAAATGCCTAGGAAAGACATCATTTTGTGGAACGTCATGCTCCACGGTTATGCAAAAAATGGAGATTCTAACAATGCCATAGGAATTTTTCAGGAAATGAGGATATGTGACTGTAGACCTAATTCAGTAACATTTAGTTGTA
This sequence comes from Cercis canadensis, assembly GCA_003255065.1. Taxonomy (NCBI): domain Eukaryota; kingdom Viridiplantae; phylum Streptophyta; class Magnoliopsida; order Fabales; family Fabaceae; genus Cercis; species Cercis canadensis. The sequence continues at coordinate 53,849 of QAOA01007176.1, read as the reverse complement.
TTTTGTCAATATGTGCTGCAAGAGGGATACTTAATGTTGGCATTCAGCTCCATGGTCTTGTTATTGGTAGTGGCTTGGAGTTTGATTCCCAGGTGGCAAACACACTACTTGCCATGTATTCAAAATGTGGGAACCTTTTTGTTGCAAGTAAGTTGTTTAGTATGATGCCACAGATTGATACGGTGACATGGAATGGGTTGATTGCAGGATATGTACAAAATGGATTTAAAGAGGAGGCTTCAACCTTGTTTAATGCAATGATATCTGTTGGTGTCAAACCAGATTCAATCACTTTTGCAAGTTTTCTTCCTTCAGTCATTGAATCAGGAAGTGTCAAACAGGTTAAGCAAATTCATGGTTATATAGTGCGACATGCTGTGCCTTTTGATATCTACTTGAAAAGTGCTTTTATTGATACCTACTTCAAGGGTGGGGATGTGAAGACTGCACAGAATGTTTTCAACCAGAACACAACTGTTGATGTTGCGGTGTGCACAGCAATGATTTCAGGCTATGCACTTCATGGGCTGAATATTGATGCTATAGACATTTTCAGGTGGTTGATTCAAGAGAAAATGACACCTAATTGCCTGACCATGGCTAGTGTTTTGCCAGCTTGTGCTGCTTTAGCTTCTCTGAAATTAGGGAAGGAATTGCATGGTTACATTCTTAAGAAAGGGCTCAGTAATATGCGTCATGCAGGATCTGCTATCACAGATATGTATGCAAAATGTGGAAGACTGGACCTTGGTTATCAATTTTTCAGAAGAATGTCTGAAAGAGATTCTGTTTGTTGGAACTCAATGATTGCAAGCTGCTCGCAGAATGGGAAACCAGACATGGCAATTAATCTTTTTCGCCAAATGGGAATGAGTGGAATCAAGTATGACTCTGTGAGCCTGTCAGCTGCTCTTTCTGCTTGTGCAAATTTGCCAGCACTCTATTATGGGAAAGAGATACACGGCTTCATGATTCGAAGTGCATTTAGTTCTGACATTTTTGTTGAGAGTACACTTATGGACATGTATTCCAAGTGTGGAAAACTAGCTTTAGCTCAGTATGTGTTTGATCTGATGGATCAGAAGAATGAAGTTTCATGGAATAGCATCATTGCTGCATATGGGAACCATGGTTGTCCTAGGGAATGCCTTGATCTATTCCATCAGATGTTAGAATCTGGAATACACCCTGACCATGTTACTTTTCTTGTTATACTATCTGCCTGTGGCCATGCAGGCCTAGTTAATGAAGGCATACACTACTTTCATTGCATGACTAAGGAATTTGGGATCTCTGCTAGGATGGAACACTATGCATGTATGGTAGATGTGTATGGTCGTGCTGGTCGTTTGCTAGAGGCATATGATACCATTAAGAGCATACCGTTCACTCCAGATGCAGGTGTTTGGGGGACTCTTCTTGGAGCTTCTCGAGTCCATGGCAATCTTGAGTTTGCTAGATTAGCATCAAAACATCTTCTTGAATTAGACCCAGAAAATTCAGGATATTATGTGTTACTTTCAAATATACACGCAGATGCTGGTGAGTGGGGAAGTGTGCTCAAGATACGAAGTTTAATGAAGGAAAGAGGAGTTCAGAAGATACCTGGATACAGCTGGATTGATGTCAACAGCACCACCTATATGTTTTCTGCTGCAGATGGAAGTCACCCACAATCTGTTGAGATCTATTTCATTCTGAAGATTCTTCTTCTTGAGCTGAGAAAAGAGGGCTATGTTCCTCAACCTTACCTTCCATTGAACCCACAAATCATGACCAAGAATCAAGTGGAAGTCAGTGAATAGTGATCCCAATAAAAACAAGTTTGAGCAAATCATTGGTGCTTGATGCAAACTTAGAAGGGATGGAAAAGGAAGGGAAGTAGAAGAAAAGAGACAGGACTGTGGGAATTAATTTATTATCTGATTTAAAAATTTCTCGAAGAAGCCTCTTTGCCAGGTACTGTGTGTAAAAATAGACTTAATAGTTGATAATTCAATACTTAAGTTTAATGTCCCTAGTGTTTAAATTTTGTGATCACATTATTTGATCGAGTTTTATTAGTTTAGCATGGGAATATAAACTATTTAATCCATTCAGTGACAGAGTCCTGAAATAACTTTATAATTCTTCTACCTATGCTAGTGCCTTCTACATTAAACGGCAAAGAAAATTATTGCTTTGAATCCATGGTCTAGCTGTGCTTCTCTTTTCCCAGCTATTTTTTTTTTAAAGAACAAATGTTGTACCTAGAAGGTTTGGAATCAATAAGTTAAAAACTAAATCTCTTATTCTAGTCTTCTGGTGTGTGTTTTTGTATGTTGGAAAGTGAAACGTCACACAAATATTTTTTGAATTAATTAGAGGTGTAGAAAGCAAGTGCCCGTCACACCGTAAGAAATTACCAAAATACCTCTCAGTACTATGTGGTTATTTTGTTGATATATGTGATTATCATGTGTAAAATGTGTAGTTATTTTGTTTAGTATGTGGTTATCATGTTTAAATATAAACAAAAAAAATCACATATATAAATGAAATAACTACATAGAGCTAAGAGGCATTTTGGTTATTAAACACTGTCTGGCAAGCACTTGCTTGGAAAGCAGGTCTTTCTGCACTTTTGTATCTTTTTTTTTTTCTTTTTTTTCAAGTTCCCGAACTTGAGGGGAATTAACTCAATTAATTATTTGCTTTCTCGGATAATTTCCTTTGTCATTTTGATCAAAATTCTCTCTGTTCCTTTTCCCCTTTTTATTGTGTTTTAATTTGTGNTTTTTTTTTTTTTTTTAGTTAACTTAATTTGAATATGCTTCTCATGGATATAGAATATATATGTGTATGCTTCTCTTTTGTGATGCTCTGCATTTTGTGCATGCATGTGCGCATGCTTGCTTTGTGGTTGTGTGTTTAATAAAGGAAATAAAACTCCTTCCTCTTGCTTTCATGTGGCAAATCTATGCAGAGACTTTCTGTTTGTGACAGCTTATCTGAGAATACCTTGACCAAAGAGGATTTTGCCTGATGTTTACCTTTTGTATACATACCTATTAAATATGAAGGCTTGACATTGAGCATTCTGGTTATGGACATGATCTATGTATACTTGCTGTGTAGCTTTGATATCTTTCTGTAACACTACTGTTGGTGAATCCTTCTGGGGAGGAAAGAACCTTTATCAGTAACTGACTCTTGTAGTGAAACAAGGTACCTTGGTGAACATCAACAATCTGTACTTATTTTCTTCTGTGTTTCCTTTACTGCCATTCTATGCTACTCTGTTAGCAGCAGTTGTCTTTTTTGATTTGGGTTCGGGTGTGGCAGGTGATAAATTTGTTGTTGGAATCTTTCTATGGTATTGAAATGTTGGTTGTCATGGTCCATTTGTTTTCTCATCATCAATAAACATGTACTATAGATTCCAGAAATGGGAGGAAATCTAGAATTTTCAGAAGTCAGAATACTACTATCGTTTTATTATAGGATAGAGTTTGTTGACCTTACTTCTTTTCGGTGCTCAGCATATGACTTTGTTTTAGGGGATTCCATTTGTTGATGTTCAGTGTGATTGGGGGGGTTCTATTGTAATCTTCCTTCATTGTATTTATGCTTTGACAGTTTTTCATCCTCAATCTTGTATCTTCTACCTTTCTTAGTGAATTCTTGTTTTCTTTCCCATTCCCCCCCTTGTCCAAAAATAAAAATCCAGGCTTCTAATTTTTACCCTTGATGTAGAGAATATTTTGTACATTTTTGGAGAAGCACTATCCATTCTTCCAAACTTTTTATGTGCATACTGTGTTGCTCATTATGCATCTACATGCTCAGTTCTTTTGCATTGTTCTTGTAACATGTTGAAACTTGTAATAAAGATGGGTTTAAAAGTTAAAATTGCTGCTAACTTGGTACTATCGAATTGCATACGGTTAAGGATTTTTTCCCTTATAATGCTTCTTTCTTTTCCCAATTTCAGCACCCTAAAAGGTAACAAATGTCAAAATAATTGTTACTGCAGGAACTGAGGGATGCAGCATGAGTGGTGTAAAACTTGTTCATCAACATGGGATGGTGAAAATGGTCTTGAAGCATTGAGGACTTCTAAAATTGCCAAGTAGGTATTTCACTTTCTTTTTCACCGCCTTATAGCGAGGGTCATAATTATTGTTCAAATATAGGGCTTAATTTTCTTTCCTTGATGTACATGATGTGAACTTTTTGTTGGGTTTTGACCTGATTGAGTATTCCTTACCTCTTGGAGCTGTTGCAAAATTTACACCAATGAGTCCAGATGGTGAATCTGGTTAACCAACATATAATATCCAATTTACTTTCTCTCTGGTCTCCCTTTCTTTGGCATTTCTGGTGTAAATTATCATGTAAACAAGTCACATAACCTTCATAAATTAAGTCCCTTGAAAGTGATTTCTTTCCCTTTTCAAACAAAATCTAGCTTGCTCTGTGATATCACTTCAACATTCAACTGAAATTTTGCACCTCATCGCACCAAGCTTGAATTTTTTACTAATATTGGAGATTACGTTGAAGAGGAACCATTCACAGTTTCATGTAGATATGTTGCAGGTCATGAAGGAGAAGTATCCACAATTGGTATCTTCAACAACTATGAAGACAACACTTGTTATAGTTGGAATAATTTCATGTTTATACCAGAAAGTTGAATGTAGGGATGTTAGGACAGTTCCAAAAGTATAAAATTTCCCAGGATTAGATGGTGTCTGGATAATTTGTAATTTTTTTGGTACTTTTGCCACGACTATGGCTTTGAACACAAATCTCATAAGCCTTGAGGACGACCTTTGTATCACTCGGTTATATGCCGTTTGGTAGATAATTTGTAATTGTTTCGAACCATTCATTATAATCCCAATAACAGATTATAAGTTAAAATTATTTTTGGACCAGTTTTGAGCTAAGATATTTTTTTTTTCAAAATTTATTTATGAAATGAGTTGTGTTGCATATGTCTATTGGATATTTATTCTGTAGCAAGTTCCCTTGGCAGAATAGGGAACAATTGTGCATGAGATTATCACTTACTAATAGTGTATGACACACTAATTTTCTTGTACATAATATAAGTGTGACAGAGATTAGTAATGAAATTTTCACTTGCTACTATTATATGATAAGATATTTCATGTATAAGTTAATTAAATTTCCAATGAATAATAAGTAAAATAAATTTCAGCATAACTAATTGGATTGCCACAAAATATCAACGAATAAAAAATATTGTAGAAGAAAATATAACACCAAAAATAATGAGTAAAAAAAATCTCAGTAAATATCTCAGCTAATGGGTAGGATATTTGATGTGGATTTAGAAGCTGAGATTATTGGTGGAAGTTCAATAACTAATAGTGTATAGGGTCATTATCTTAGGTCGAAGCCTGATTGTCTTATATTTAAAATGCTGAATTTAGAGTTTGGTGTTGTGTTTCATTATTTTCACTAATATAAAAATACTTTCTCTCTAACAATCTGACACTAATAAATTTCAATTGAAAATAATGACAACAAATTGAATTGAGATTTCTTTCAATATGACACTAATTAAATATAATTTAATTTAAAAATTCAAATTGAAACTAATTAAGTTCATTTGTGAATCTAATTGAAACAAATTACATGAAATTGATTTGGGTCCTTTCCAATTAGACACTAATTGTATAAAATTCACTTGGAAGCTTTTCAATTCAATACTAATTAAGTTAATTCAATTTGAAAGAATGACATGAAATTTAATTAGGGCATTTTAATACTAAAATTTAAACCATGGCTTTTTCAATTTGACACTAACTGGATAAAATTGAATTGAAAGCATTTTAATCTAGCACTAATTAAGTTCAATTTGAAGAGTTTCTAATACAATTCATTCAATTAGTGTCAAATTCAACCTATATGTGAGTTAATGGTGATTTCATTTTGTATTAATTCAACTCCGTAGTGAATTTACTAATGAATTAATCATCAATTTAAAGAGTATAAATTATAGTGTGCCACGTCATATCACAATCTCATATAAAAAATCATATATAATATTTTTATTGTTGAGTCCACGTTTCTCCAATCCTCATTTTGATAATAACAAATGACCTTAGTAGAAGCACTTTCACCAACCCTAATCTGGTTGTTTAAGTGTTTTGTTAAGTGATCATCTTGGGTATAGAAGAACAAAGAGTTATGCCTCAACAAGAACCAATTCTTGTATATAACTTATTTCCCCCAGAAGATCACCTATGATGATGTGGCAGTAAAATATATGAATATACTTTTTAAGCTCAAGAATATTCAAGAGAAAATGACAATCAATTAGAGGAGTAAATTTTGGAAGCAATCAATTAGAAAAGAGCTGTTGGAATTATTTAAAAGGAAGTTTTTCAAAGGAGAAACTATATTAGAAAACAAATCAAAGAGGAATAAATAGATTCCTAAAATAGCACAAAGTGACAGCCAAGCATTGAAGTACTTGTCTACAATTAAAACGGTCATCCTCTACCTTTAGATGCCTATAAATTGAAGACCCAAGTGCTGAAGAATTTATAGAAGAACAGAAGCAAAAGTTTGAAGAAAATTCGGTGTCATTACAAAATAAGTTCATTGTCTTCTCATCTCTCTATACTACTCCTTGTGTATTATTTTTTGAGAGAGTTTTATTTTTCTATTAGGACTAAACCTATTTTGGGTTTCTATAATATAGATTTCCATTGGGGAAATCTGGGGAGAGTGACCTCTACTCTTGGTTAAAGGGAGAGAAAGTTTCTGGTGAGCTTTTGTAAAATTAGAGAGAAAGAGTTTATTGGTGAGCTCTTGTAAAACCAGTTTAAGAGAGTTTCTAGTTAGCTCTTAGGAAACCAGAGATTGTAGAAGCTTGGACAAATAACCTCGTTGCTAGTGGAAGTCCAACCTTGGGAGAGTGGACGTAGGCAGTGTTTGGCCAAACCTCTATACAAATTTTGGGTTAAATCTCTTCTCACTACTCTCTCTATTTTTGCTATTTGCTGCATAAACTAGTTTCATGTCTAATAAACTGGTTACAAATTAAGCATGCTAAAAATTTGGTTTTAAGCTGANCTACAATTAAAACGGTCATCCTCTACCTTTAGATGCCTATAAATTGAAGACCCAAGTGCTGAAGAATTTATAGAAGAACAGAAGCAAAAGTTTGAAGAAAATTCGGTGTCATTACAAAATAAGTTCATTGTCTTCTCATCTCTCTATACTACTCCTTGTGTATTATTTTTTGAGAGAGTTTTATTTTTCTATTAGGACTAAACCTATTTTGGGTTTCTATAATATAGATTTCCATTGGGGAAATCTGGGGAGAGTGACCTCTACTCTTGGTTAAAGGGAGAGAAAGTTTCTGGTGAGCTTTTGTAAAATTAGAGAGAAAGAGTTTATTGGTGAGCTCTTGTAAAACCAGTTTGAGAGAGTTTCTAGTTAGCTCTTAGGAAACCAGAGATTGTAGAAGCTTGGACAAATAACCTTGTTACTAGTGGAACCCTAGCCTTGGGAGAGTGGACGTAGGCAGTGTTTGGCCAAACCTCTATACAAATTTTGGGTTAAATCTCTTCTCACTACTCTCTCTATTTTTGCTATTTGCTGCATAAACTAGTTTCATGTCTAATAAACTGGTTACAAATTAAGCATGCTAAAAATTTGGTTTTAAGCTGATTTTCTGCCTTGATTAAATAGTTTATCTACGTTTATATATTCCTTGAATTTCTGGATATATTTCTGGGTGATTCTTTGTGAGATATTCATGTTCTTCAAAATATGATTTTGTGTATGTTAAATTTTCTAAGTAGATAAAGAACAAGCTATATAACAAGTTCTTGTTTAAAAGCTAGTTATTACAGAAAAAGTTTTAATTGATAATTTTGCTCTATATTGTTTTAATCTCCTATTCACCCCCGCTAGGAGTATTCCTACACTCTCAACTATAAGTGTCATTATATATAAACATTTGATCTTACTTGATTGTATAATGTATATAGCATCTTAAACCATGTAGATCCCTAGACCATTAGATAGATAGATAGAGTTAGAATTTTGAGCTGGAAATATAAAAAATAAATAAATAATAAGAATTCAAACTTGAGACTTCAACCTTTTTGAAAAAAATTCCTAGACCAATTGTGCTCTATGCTTATTTATATAGATTGAGTTTGGGAACGTGCAATCTTATAAAATTATATATAACGTAGATGCTATCTATGGTATCTAGTGGGAAAGCTTAGGAACATAAGATCCTGGTAAATCATATAAATTAGTTGCTATCTGTACCATGCAATGGGAAAATTCAGGAACAGTTGTTCGTAGTGAATAATACAAGTTAGATGCAATCTAGACTATTTAAAATATTTGGGTCAATTCCTTTTCTGTTTCAATAAATTCCAGTGTTTTCTTGATTCCTTTACCCTGAAGATTTCAACGCAAACTATTTTGATATTTGCTAACGTAAATCCCCTTGATGTGATTGCAACTCAGTAGTTTGCAAGCAAGGCATACCAAATTCACATACAAGTACAACTGACTACCTTTGCAATTTCTGTAACAACGCATAAATATCAGTTTCTACATGCTTCAGCATACACTTTACAAGAACATACTCGTACAAATAAAGGCTTCTCTTGGCAAAAAAAAACTTTCTCCCTCTCTAAGAAAAGTAAAAGAACAAATTATGATTGGTGTAATGGTCAAAACTCAAAATGCTGTTTCCCTATCAACTTTATCTAGGGATTGAATCAGTAGATAGTTAGCCGATATCAACATCAACAGCCATTGGCTTCTCGTCTGAAGCGTAGGCCGTTTCAGGCGCCACTGGCTCTGCAAACTGTTGTGCGGTGGATTTTGATTCTGTAGCTGCAAATGGACTCCTCATTTCAGCAGCAGCACTAGAGTCCACTTCCATAGCAGAAGCTCTGGGAGGTGATTGGGGCTGCACCTCCACATCTGGGTAAGCAGCCTTAAACCTTGCTCGCAGCCCTTCATCAACCAACCTTACTCCACTTAATTGATTACCAAGTGACATCCATCTGAGGAGAAAAGGGGCAACACAATCAGGAATTGAAATTTTCACAGCCTGAGAATATCATATCCACCAACATTGAAGAATTTTTGGCCCCAAGAACCACAAAATGAATTTTGAAAATCCTATTGAAATACCATTTGTTGAGACCTTTTGCATTTGGAATCATGTTCTTTAGTCTAAGAAATCATAATCCCATGAAGAGGCATTTATCTATTGCAAAGTGTTATGCAAATAAGGCATTCCACAACAAAAAAGTCAAAACCATTTCAAATCCTGGAGAATCGATCTCAATCAAATTAATTTAAGAATTATACGGGAAGAAACCAAGAAGCAAACTAGTGAGGAATACCAACCCTGCATGGGTATTGTGCATGCGCGCAAACAATTCCAGCTTTCTTGTTCTGGGACTTATCCTCTCCAGCATAGGATACATCTGCAAAATTAATTTTTGACACTGAAATGAATAAGCATGTGAATAATCTCAAATCATTTAAAAACTATCAGAATAATAGTATAATACAAATTATTCTTAGGTTTAACAACACTACTTCCTGTTTAAAAAGGAAAACGGAGAGACCACAAGTTGCTAACGCACAAGCTTTGCCATCACAAATGCAAAAAGGAAAATGTATAAGGCTATTAACATGTTATTTATCATTTATTAATTTTTTTGACAAGGCTATTATCATATGCGAGCATCATTCATCACCATAGGCCACCCGTTTTAGAGAGTAAGCCAGTAAAGACATTAAGCAATTCGGTTAACTCTCAGAACTAGAGTGAATATCTTTTACAAACCTCATCTGGCTTGCGGCTTGTTTCCCGGACCTCGGCCACGATAACATCAGTGTCAATATTCCTGTTTACTTCCGGATCTCCCTTTATTCCAACAAGGCAATGTTCCTTACTGTGGTTAAGCCAGTGGCCTGTACGCCCAGTTCTGATTATTCTTTGAAGTTGATTTGTTTTCACCCAAATGATCTCCTCAACACGTTTGTATCCCCATAGTTCTAAACTGCAGAGGGATTACAACATATATGTGAGAAGAATGAAGAATAAGCAGCCCCAATCTTTTCATGAGTTGTGTGAATTACATAATAAAGAACTTCTGATCAAATTTACAATTAACATGTGACCACAGGAAAGCACATACCATTCCCGTCCAAGCTCCATTGCACGTCCAGTCACCCAAAGAAAAATTAGACCATCAGTCTGCAGAGCAGGAACGTTTAGATTGCGCATTTCATCATCAGCCATTGTCCCATAGGGTAATTCCATGTGAATGTCCCATGGTGGATCAGCCATTATTACTCCAAATTGCCCAAGTATGTCCATTCTAAAGTTACGTATATCACAGTTGATCCATTGTGGCTCACCAAGTTCCACTTCAGAACAATATTCAGCACGCTGTGGCTTTATTGGCTTGGGAGGAAGCAGAGCACCAGCACCCATCATCATTGGCAGCACATCAGGTGTAGGGTCATACTCATAATGAACATACTTGCATGTCTATCAAAGGATGAAAGAATAACATAACACCAACTAATAATAAACATAACTCAAATGAAAACAAATTCAAAAGATTCTATCTGAGATAAAACGTATACCTTCATGTGTCGGCAAGTATCAAGAAAAGAACAGTCTCCTAAATTGATGTCAGTATGAAGCGCAATGATCCGCCTAAAATGAACCTTCAAGATAAAGATCACCAATATAAGCCAAGAAAAGGTAAAGTGAAGTAAAAGAAATACAAACATACACACACATATATATACATATAAAGAATCTGACTGGCAAGATAACTCTTTCTTATTCATGAGAGTTCAGTCAAATCATTCCAGCTCCCAAAGCCACAAGTTGCAGATGAATGACCATGTCTTCCCAGAATAAGATTATCACTTGCCTCTCATTTTTTTATATGCAAGTGGGCTTTCCCCAAATAACAAGCAGGAAAAAAATTAAAGTACATTGTAGACAAACAAGAGCAACCCCTTAAAAGAAAGTACCCACTACGTGAGGAGTAAAAGTAGACAGGACAACAAGCACCAGTTAGATCATATGAAATGCACTGACTTGAAAGCAGACCCTTCACACAAAGAATGTTAGGCCCATCCATATTACCCTAAAAGCACAGCTAAGTGGCCCCAACCTGAGTTTAATAACTCTGTTGGCTTGTTAAAGGCTTGTGGCAAGGCTGGACAACTCTTCCACAAAAAAGAAGGATGAGCAATGAGCACCAGAACTGGGAGCATTTTGATTGACATGTCGCTAATAGGAAACAAACCACCTCTTGCTATAATGTTTGGAAATACTAAACCTTCACCACCTCATTTATTATTTGGTTCTTGTCTTGGAATCCATGTCTCAGTATGTATCAAAACCTATCAGTACCTTTCTTAGTTTCTTTTTCTTTCTCTTCTTTTATTTATTTATTATTTTATTTGGGGGTGCACATGTAGCAATTAAGTAAAAGTCTCCTCACTTTTCCTGCAGAGTCAACTGTTATTCCAATTCAGCTTTCCAACGTGAAATCCAGTTGAATGCTGCATAATTTACCAAAACCATGCCATAGTACATAATCTAACTCATAAAAGAAGAGTTGATGTAGCTGAACATAGTTTCCCCACAAAGCATTTACTGGCAATATTAGGAAGAAGCATTGCTTGTGGATTAGAGAGCCATAAGTACTTTATTATCTTATGATAATTAAGCTAAGTTGTAAGTTATAAGTTGTTATTATCGTTTTCTTGGATAAGTACTATTTATGTTATTGTTGCTAGATTAAATTTTCCACTTGAGAGTCTTTTTCTCTGTGAAACATAATTCAGTAGTTTTTTTTTTCTTGAAATAACTCAGTATATTTTAGTTGATTTTATATTGTGTTAATGCTGATAAACGTCATATGTTTACAGTTACTGTAGAGTTATAGAATAGTAAAATTGATACATGATGGCATAAAAACTCTATGTTCAAAAGAGTCTACAAAAATAGAGGGTTGGACACAAAATGAACCTTATGCATAAAGGCACTTCTTAACAAAATGGGGCAAAATTAAGTAAACAAAATGATTCACTTGTCCAAGATTGATAACTAAGTTGAGCATTAGAACAATTGTGATCATATATTCCCCTCTTCTGCATTTAAAAGAAAAAAAAAGAGGGACAGAACACTTCAAGTATTAAGCCATTTATTTGAAATATTAAGAACCTGGTATAGATTTGATATAATAATAAGAATACATATTGTTGCTCCAATAATGTTTTTAATCAACCAAAATGATCAAAGAATACATGGGGTTAGCTCAGCAGTGTGAAGCTATCAGTCAGTGGAAAACTCTAGGTGATCCATGAATTATAAATCATCTGTGCTATGGTGTACTGTTTTGAATTTGACTAAGTAAAATTATTTATCAAGGTCATGCTAATCAGAAGAAGCATCTATACCACATCAGATTAGCTACTATAGACACCAATTGGATTATTGGATTCACTGTATCATCAGGAAAGAGATGAAAGTCAACTTCTGGAATTTAGAGAGAATATACTAAAATATTTTACACTTTAGATGAAGATGATGATGGAATTTCACATAAAATTTTAATCAGATTCATACGGAATTACTTGGCTAAATCATGTGAAAGAATGAGATTCAGTACAATGTTCTAGTATCCTTCTCTTTGATTCACCTCTATTATTTCTTTCTCATTATTTATTCCACTGCAAATAGTATTATACTAAACGAGATAAAAATGCTTCCACGGGTTTTTAGCAGCTAAATTTGAGTTCATGCATTCAATCATTTCACTAGATGGCTTATGTATTAAATACATGGAACAGTAATAAGTTCAAAAATTAAACTAATTCAATTAGAGAAAATAAACTGGTAGATAAATAACAATAACATCCTGTCCTTGTCACCAACCTTATCACATGCTATGAATGAACCAGATTGTCGTCGGCAATCCTCCTTTGTCAGGGATGAACAATAAACCTTCAGCTGAGTTGGTCCTTTTGTTTTGAACTGTATAAAGACACCATAAACAAGCCTGATTAGCTGTCACAATCAACTATTCACAATGTTGGAGTGCAATAAAAGCTTATAACAAGCATAAGGAGGAAGAACAGGAAAGACGGCCCTTTTAATATAGAGCAAATTATAGCTATAAATGGAAGTGTTAAGTTATAACATGTGATTCTTTTTACAAATCCATCAGAGTCCATTTTACATCACTTGGGAGTTAAAACAAGGAATGAGTAGCAGACACTCTAACACATATCATAATAAGCTCTTGCTCAGAATTTCCTTTAATCCCAAAAACAAAAACAAAAAAGCTGTCTAAAAAATTTTGAATCACTTTCGGTGCTCTTCACTAGTAATGGCCTAATGGGTGCACAAAGATGTCTACATGCAAAAATTAGGAAAATGTTGAAAAGATACTTGTGCAAATTCAGACATAAATGCATACAAAATTGGATATCATGCATCAGCGTTAGTTCTACCTTCTCCTAATCTCCTTTCATTTCTTTCTTCTTTTCATTTTATCATGTATTTATTTTAAAACAGCTGAATTTGCTTTCATGGTTCTCCAGATGATGTGAAGTCTGCTACTAAGTGGAAAATGGCTTGAGGGATGGTGCATTTCTAGTAAGCAACTCATAATGCCAAGGTAAAAAAATTTCAATTTAGCGATTCAATACTCTAGGGGAGATGGAAATGAATACAAAGCATAAGATATTACAAGAATAGGCAGGTAAACATCACGAACCTTAGCAGCTACAGCAGTTTCCTTTGCAGTTGGCCGGTGAATTAGGTCCAAAAGCTCCTCACCAGTTTTAGATTTCTGCAACTCCATAAATGATTTCTTACTCAACAAAGCTTCAACATCCTTCAATACATCCTCTTCAGATGTCGGTTTCTGTGGCATTGTATTATTCCCACCCGCTGGAATATTTGGCCCCAAGGGGGGTCTATGCAAGGGAGGAATAGCTATCCCTCTGGGAGGTATCCCCATCATGCCCATTACTCTAGGTGTTCCTCTTGGTCCCATCATTGCAGAAGAAGGTCCACCCCCTGGGAATATAGGGGGCAAAGGTGACATATGAGGGTCTCCAGGTACCATCCACATATCATTCATAGGCCTTGGAACTGGGCCTCCCATCCCAAACACTCCACCATTACCATTCACATTATCAGCAGCACTGGTAGCAGCAATTTGCTGACTTTGATTTTGATTCACATTACCATCTCCAGAACTCGATTCGGGCTGCTGATATTGAGCACTTTCCGGCAATTCCCGGAGAAGCCGAGTCCGGTCTATACTCACAACCATAATCCTGGAAGTGCCACTGAGCACAAATTCCTCTATCTCAACACCACCATTATCCTCTTTGATTGACCTCAACGCCATCTCTACTGCGAGAATCGACCCCGAATCCCCTCCGACTTCGAGAAGCGCAGCCTTCTCCGATGGGGTGAGCGTGTCATCATTCTCTAATTTCCTCAACACAGTGGAAGAATCAATTGGCGAAAAGGGTACCCGACCCAGGAGACAAACAGCCACCATTGAACGAACCACACGTAAAGGGGTTTCGAATTGGCGAAGAGGGTTTGGGTTTGAGTCCGGAGATTGAGAAAGTTTTGAGTTTTGGTTGGTGGGGTTTGAGGGGGCCAAAGGGTGAGTGAGTTGTTGGATAGAAGTTGATTTTTTGGGACTGATTTTGGGTTCAGGAAGAGAAGGAGTAGGAGTAAAAGGGCGTTGATTGAAACAAGACAGAACCTTTAGAGAGAGATCGAGGGAGGAGACGATATTGGGGATTATAGAAGATGCTTGTATAGAAGAAAGAAGCTCGAGCTGGGTCTTGTGCTGCGATTCTATACGAGTTTCAAGCTGTTGCCGTATCAATTTGATGGAAGCTATGGTATTATCTTGGCTACCATTACCATCTGATTGGGTCTCCATGGCTTCCTCTTCCTCTACCTCTGCGGTTTGTTTCAATTCCGGACACTAACAATGACAGTGTCTAAACCCAATAAGTACTGCGCTGTTTAGAAGGTTTGAATTGGAAAAGTTGAAACCCGATTCAGAATCGGACACAGGTTTAGGGCGACTCAGAGGAAGAAGCCGCACTGTGGGGTTGTGGTACGAAGATGGTAGATAGAGGTTGTCCTAGTGTGTCGGGGTGGACGCACAGCGCGGCGGAGCTGCTAATTTTCTCATTTTTTTTAAATAATTTTAATATTTATGTAATTTCTCATAATGGTTATGGTGGCTTTTTAACACAAATATTACATTGTGTAAAAGTATTTACCAAAATATTATAAGTTTCAAACTATTGACANGAAACCCGATTCAGAATCGGACACAGGTTTAGGGCGACTCAGAGGAAGAAGCCGCACTGTGGGGTTGTGGTACGAAGATGGTAGATAGAGGTTGTCCTAGTGTGTCGGGGTGGACGCACAGCGCGGCGGAGCTGCTAATTTTCTCTTTTTTTTTTTTTTAAATAATTTTAATATTTATGTAATTTCTCATAATGGTTATGGTTGGTTATGGTTTATTAGATGTTGTAGGAGTTCACTAAGTTGGACATAGATTTTTAAAGTTTAAGATTTTGTAAGATATCAAAATTTTAAGAAGATTAAGAGTTTTTCTTGACTTAACGTTACTTAACCAAAAAACGTGATCCTAGTAATAAGTTCTAAGAGAGGTAGTAAAATTGTTGGTCAGCTTGGTGATCCTAATGAGTTGAAGAAAGATAATTAATTAGATTAAAGTTAAGATAGATTATAATGTGGATGCAGATTAAAATATTGTTGTCTAGTCGATATGAAACCTTCTAGTTTAAATATGGAAGAACTCAACTTATAATCAAGATGATAGTAATAATAAAGAAGTTGTTATTTCTATAATAGAACAAAACTTATAAAATTGGATTATTCCAAATATTCCAAAAAATAAGTTTATTAAAAAGGTAATTTTGACATATTTCAAAATTATGTTATTAAAACAGTAGAACAAACAACATCAATCAAAAAATTAAAGGATACAATCTATTTTCTTTTAAATGATATGATTAGAAAATATAGACAAAAAAGTTTTAAATATCTCCATATAGGATTAGCTCAAATATTTGTCAAACATCTTCACATGCTAGGAATAAATACACTTATTCTAGTATGCCCTAGAAATAAATGAGTGATAGACTTCAAAGACTCAATCTTAAGAGTTATCTAGTTAAATCTACATAATGGCCCCACATATTTAGACTGTTTTCTAAATTTTATTATGGGATTAAATCATCCTAAAACTTTAAAATTTCTAGAATTAAAGATTAAGTCAAAAGTATAAAATTTTCTCCCAAAAATAGAACACATGATAGTCATATTTAGAATTTGTTACAAAGTCATGAAAACCAAAATCAATATAAGTTGTATCAAACAATCTCCAAGATATGAATATTTACAACTAGAAATTAATACTCAGAATTCTCAATCAATAACACCTAAGAGGTTAAGACATGATAAGATTTCATATATAGATGAATGGAAAATAGAATATGTTGTCCCTCATAGACCTCAAAATTTTTTAGAATTAAATCATATTATAACATCTTCTTCAGGAAATATTACTCTTAAGTTTAACAAATCAAACTTTGTAAGATATGAACCTTCAACTCATTATAGTTCTGCTAGAATATCAGTAACTTTTTTTTTCCTAAATTCTTTAAGAATAAATTTTAGACATGTCATTCTAAAACTTGCTTATCAAAAAACTCAAAATTCAGATTCATCAAATATGTCTCCTACTATGTTAGATTTCCAAATTCAATTGAATATCATATCAAGAGAGTTTCAAATAGATAAAGAATATCTTAGAGCAAAATTCATGAAAGATTCTAACCAAAAAAAAAAAAAGAAATCGGTATTTCAAAATATTTGATAAATATACAACATATATACTTAAGATATTTTACTATCATAAATTAAATGTCATAGAGATCAACATGTCTTTCTTTGAATGGTTCGAAGATTATGCTGAAAGACATGACATATTTTATTCTTATTCAAAATTCAAAAAGATTAATACAAATACTAGAATAAGTTAAAATTAGAAAACTTCATCAAATACAATTATTACTGTAGTTCATCATCTTTTAGAAGAAATTACTGTAAAAAATATTCATAATGAAGATGTAGTAGTTTTACCATTTAAAATGACAAATTACCCTGATAAGGACAATCATTCATTAAAAAATATTAAAAATATACCGTATCAAAATAATTATACAAATTAAATATTCAAGATTGTGTCAGATCAAATGACTAGAATTGAGAATAAACTATATTCATCTCCTTCTTCCACTTCAATCTTTTTCACAAACTCAAAAACTCAACAGTTTATTTATAGGATATTAAACTTTTCAAAACTCAGAAAAATATTAATTTTAAAAATAAAGAAACATTAAATTTAATAGTGGAAAAACTTAAAAATTTAAAGAAATATAAGAAACAATCAATTAATATGATCAATAATGATAAAGAAAAGTTACCAATAAATAAACTCAAACAAAATTTAAGATTAGGTCAAAGAATATATCAAACTAGGAATTATTATTCAAAACTCACTCTTCCTGATATTCAATATTAAGAAAGAAATCAATACGTCAATTCAAGCTATGATTGAACTAGTATTTATGAATGAAATATTGATGACATGAGTAAACATGAAATATTAAAGGCTTAATTACAATTTTGGTCCCCCTATTTTAATCACTTGAACGTTTTAGTCCCCATTCTTTAAAAATGAATTATTGAGTCCCTCTATATTCATAAAATGTACAAGTTTAGTCCATTTATCTTTAAGTCAAAATTCTTAGGTTTATTTCAAGGTGTAAAGTTCTCTGATTCATAATCCCACCGTTCAGATTGAAGGGCTACATCTTGTGAACCTCCTCACTAAATTTAAGCTCGATCTAACGGTGAAACTCAGTATAAAATACCAAAATCATAAATTTTCATCTAACCAAAATTTTAGGCTTATTCACTATTAGATCGAGCTGAAATTTAATGGGAAGATTCACAAGACGTAACTCTTCAATCTGAACAGTGGGATTATGAATCAGAGAACTTTACACCTTGAAATAAACCTAAGAATTTTGACTTAAAGATAAATAGACTAAACTTGTACATTTTATGAATATAGAGGGACTCAATAGTTCATTTTTAAA
>QAOA01007176.1:0-24367 GCA_003255065.1 Cercis canadensis | reverse complement strand
CTTCGAACCATTCAAAGAAAAACATGTTGATCTCCATAACATTTAATTTATGATAATAAAATATCTTGAGTGTATTTGTTGTATATTTATCAAATCTTTTGAAATACTAATTTTTTTTCTCTTTGTTAGAATCTTTCATGAATTATGCTCTAAGATATTCCTTATCTATTTGGAACTTTCTTGATATAACATTCAGTTGACTTTGGAAATTTGACCTAGTAGGAGATATGTTTGGTGATTCTGAATTTTGAGTTTCTTGATAAACAGATTTTGGAATGACATGTCTAAAGTTTATTCCTGAAGAATTTATAAAAAATAAATTTATTGATCTCCTAGCATAACTATAATGAGTTGATGATTCATATCTTATAGAATTTAATCTACTAAATTTAAGAGTAACATTTCTTGAAGGAAATGTTAAAATATGATTTAATTCTAACAGTTTTTTAGGTCTAGGAGAGATAGCATCTTCTAATTTTCATTTATCTACATATGAAATTTTATCATGTCTTAATCTCTTAGGGGTTATTGACTGAGAATTTTGAGTGTTGACTTCTAGTAGTAAATATTCATCTCTTAGAAATTGTTTGATACAACCTATATTAATTTTGGTTTTCATGACTTTGTAACAAAATCTAAATAAACTGTCATGTGTTCTATTTCTGGGAAAAAAATTTCTTCTTTTGACTTGATCTTTAATTCTAGAAATTTTAAAGTTTCAAGATGACTTAATCTCATGGTAAAATTTAAAAAATAGTCTAAATATGTAGGACTATTATGAAGATTTGGCTAGATAACTCCTAGGACTGAGTCTTTGAAGTCTATCACTCTTTTATCTTTAAGGCATACTAGAATAGGTGTATCTATTCCTAGCCTGTGAAGATGGTTGACAGCTATTTGAGCTAATCTTATATGGAGATATTTGAAACCTTCTTGTCTATATTTTCTAATCATATCCTTTGAAAGAAAATATATTGTATCATTTGATTTTTTGATTGATATTGTTTGTTCTACTGTTTTGATAACATAGTTTTAAAAAATGTCAAAACTACATCTTTGATAAACTTCTGTTGATGAAATTTTTGGAAAAGTCTACTTTTGTAAGTTTTTCTCTATTCCAAATATAACAAGTTCTCCACTATTATTATCATTTAGATTATTAGTTGAGTAATCATGTTCTTTCATATTTAAACTAGAAGGTTCATATCGGTCAGACAGTAATCTTCTAATTATCCTCGACATTATAATCTATTTTAATTTTAATCCAATTAATTATCTCTCTTAAACTCACTGGGATCACCATGTTAACCAACGGTTTCACTACATCTCCTAGGACTTACTACCGAGACTAACGCTAAGTCAAGAAAGACTCTTAATCTTCTTAAAGTCTTGATATCTTACAAAGTCTTAGACTTTAAACATCTATGTTCAACTTAGTGAACTTCTAAATTAAACATTTGAACAGTGACTAGACAACTAGATAAACAAACTTCTTAAAAGTATATTTAGCAACCTTTTGATAATGCTTAATTAATCTTTTATTATAAAGCCTAGTCTTTTTTAAAGTAATTAACTCTATTACTATTATACCAATAAACAAGTTTTTTTATTTTTTATGTACGGACCATAATATCCTGACATATTACTTAGACAACTAAATATGAAAGTCTTATTGATCTTAAAGTGACTTGATATTGAAGAACATGTACGAAATAAGGATCTAAGGTTTTAACAAATTCTTTATCTTGAAAGAGACTTCTAAAATATTTAATCAAAGCTTGATATTCTAATAAACCATAACTATTATATCTACTGGTTCTATAGCCTAACCACCTAGCTATTAGTATAAGGTCATTTTGAAAAGTGTCATACACCCCATTACCTTCACCTAATTTAATAGGCAATAGACTATGATACCATTTGAAGCAGGATCGTATATCAGTTTTGACTTAATGATTAATTAAAGAAGAAAAGTATTAATGAGTAAGACAAAAACCATAATAAAGGGGTGCAGAAATTAATTTAAACATGCAGAACAAGTAAAAGTGTTGGCATGATCAGTAACTTATGAATAGTATCATGAATAGTATTCATGAACAGTAATAATGAACAGTACTCAAAATAAAAGGGAGGTTAGTTCAGCAGTTGTCCGTTCAAAAAAGCAAGGAGGCTAATCTAGTAGTAGTCCACTCAGAAAAATGGGAAATGGATTATAAATGCAAAAATATTAAAATTAAACTTGATATTGAACAAAGTAACATTTACAACTTTGAAAGTTCTTGAAACTTGCATGTTTAAATTAATTTTTGCACCATTTTATTAAAGTTTTTGACTTACTCCAATAACTTATGAACAGTGCCATAAACAGTACTCATGAACTGTAATAATGAACAATACTTCGAAATAAAAGGGCGACTAATTCAACGGTAGTCTGCCCAGAAAAACAAAAAATGGATAAATGCTAACGAAAGGAGGGTAGTCTGCTCAAATAAGTGGGAAATGGATTTTAAATGCAAAAATATTGAAATTAAACTTGATATTGAACAAAGTAACACTTACAACTTTGAAAGTTCTTGAAACTTGCTTTGAAATTAATTATATACAAAGTTTTGATACATAAGAAGATGAGAGACTTTGAAGAATAATGGAAGGATTTTCTAACTTAGGACTTTGAAAACTTTGGAAAGGCTTCTAAAGACTTCACTTTCTAAAGATTGTTCTCTCTAAAAAGTTCTAAACACTTAAAACTTGGTTTGCCTTGTGTCATGAATTGTTGACTACGATGATAAGATTCTTGAAGCATGTGAATTTTATTGGAACTTAAGCAACTTTAATCCATCGTGATGTCGATTTCATAACAGTTATCTTCATTTTGAGGAGTGAAACTTGAATTAACTTCTTTTGAATCTAAGGAGGCTATTTGAGATTCTACTTTTTTGAGTTTTTCTTTGAGCATAGCAATTTCATTCATGATTGCTGCTTTACCTTTTGAAGAGGATGTCTCCTGTTGAACTGAAGTCTTGGAATTAATCTGTACTAAATACTTTTGAACTTTAGGCACATCTGCTAATGAAAGTTCAAACCTTCTCCACCATTTTACTTTGAATACTCGAATTAATTTTTGAGCAAAATAAAGAAGAAAAAGAGGATCTTGATGTAGATCATAAGACCAACAGAAGATCCAGACAATATTGCACTTGATACAAAATGATAAGAATTTATCTATTTCAAAATTTTTTGGAGTATTATCTTTGAATAAAAGATAGACTTAAT
Organism: Cercis canadensis; assembly: GCA_003255065.1. Taxonomy (NCBI): domain Eukaryota; kingdom Viridiplantae; phylum Streptophyta; class Magnoliopsida; order Fabales; family Fabaceae; genus Cercis; species Cercis canadensis. The sequence continues at coordinate 21,094 of QAOA01007176.1, read as the reverse complement.
AGACTTGTGGAACAAATATTTGAGTGATAGGACCACAGAAGAAAAATCATTCTCTAAACCATAGAGGGAGTGATGAATGATTGATATTTTGACAGAAATACAAGAACTATGAGTGATTATAAAGAGCTAGATATAGAAAATTAAATTAAGTTTTTTAATAGTCAAAATAATCAAAGGGCAGATAGGAGAATTTTTTGAAAAATTTTCTTTTGGTAAAAGGATTTTGATTCCAATCTAATTTAGAAAGAACTTTTCTGATTTTGACTTTTGAGTAAGTAATTTTATTATCCTCATTTGTATTATGAGTGATATATATTGAACCAGTATCTACTAAAATATTTTCATAAAAATCTTTGCTTTTGAAGAAGTCTTCTGGAAAGTAATGAAAATTATCTGGAAAAATCTTTTCAACCATATCTTTGATACTATTTTACCTTTGATGAGGTTCAGAAAAACATATATTGAGGAAAATGAATTTTTGAATATAGGATGGTTCATTGTTTGAGATTACTAAAGCACTATAATAAGATCTTGGCTGAGGAATAGTTCCTAAATTTTGGAATTTGTTTTGAGAAAGTGTAGATCATAAAGGAAGTTTTGATGAGATTGTTCTTTGAGATAGATTTGGTAAGTTTGATGATGAAGATGATAAGACTTTTGAAGTGGATAGTGAGACTTTTGACATACTGGTTGTTGAATTCTTCTTACTGATTTTTTTCTTGTAAGAATTCACAAGTAAGAAAATCAGGAAGGAAATTTCTCTCTCCGTTAATAAATTTTATTTGAAAATTAAAACAAGATAATATTGCTTGCCATCTTGCAAAAATTTGTTTAAAAACTAAAATTTGAATATCTTTTGCAGTTTTGCAATCGACTCTTAATAATTTTTTTTATTGATTAAATCATTTTAAAATTTTGAGATGCACAAAATAATGGATAAAATTTCTTTTTTGATTGTAGAATAATTCTTTTAAGATTTGATCCATAGTCCTGAATGGTATCTCACTATTTGTTCTTGACTATCTCCTATTTTTCTTTACTTTAATATTCTCCCAAAACCTATATTAGAAGTATCAGTCTCTACTATCATATAACCTAAAAGGTTAGGAATCCCTAAGCAAGGAAGATTTTGAGATATAATTTTTGAATATTTAATGACTTGAGTCATTTCTTGATTCCATGTAAAAGGATTTTTCCTAAGTCTTTTGAATAATAATTTACATTTTTGCCTTAAATTTGGAATAAAATCAAAAATATAATTTAAACATCCTAATAACCTTTGTAATTGATTTTTATCTTTAATCACCTGAAAATTTGTTTGAAAATTCTATTAATCTACTAATAGGTTTAATAGTTCCTTGATAGATATCAAATCCTAAAAAATTAATTTTTGTTTGAAACAATTTCATTTTTTTGGTTGACACTACTAGTTCATTTTGTATGACTATATCAAAGAATGTTTATAAATGCTCAAAATGTATATTTATTGAGTTTGAAAATACCAAAACATCATCTATGTCGACAATAGTGAATGTTGAAAAATGATTAAAAATATCATTCATAATATTTTGAAATTTATATGGTGTATTTTTTAAATCAAATGACATGACATTTCATTCATAATGTCCAAATAGAATTGTGAAAACAGTTTTGTATCTATCTTTTTCATTAATTTAAATTTGCCAAAAATTTGATTTTATGTCAAATTTTGAAAATACATATGCATTATATAAACGACTAATTAAATCTTTTTTGTTAGGTATTAGATACCTAATTTATTCAAACACTTTATTAAGAGGCTTATAATTTATGACTAACATGGGTACTTTTCTTTCTTGTTCAGCTTGTTTATTGGCATAAAAAGCTGCACAACTCCAAAAAGATTTGTTTGGTCTAATGAGTTTCTTATTTAATAACTCTTGAATATCTTTTTTACAAATTTTTAATAATTCTTTATTTATTTGAATTGGTCTTGCCTTGGTAGGAATCTTACTTTTATGAAAATATTTTTCGTATGATAATTCTACCATATGTTTTTTCCTTTGTCAAAAAGTATTTGGAAGATCTGCACAGATTTTATTTTCAATATTTTTTTAAATTTTTTCTTTTATTTGAGGATTTTAAATTTGTTCTTTTATTCTCTTGTGATGAACTTCTTGATTTAAGTATTGAATTTATTTTTATTTTTTTATTATCATATTAATAACAGATATTAAACTATTTTAAATTTTATTAACATTTTTATCTTCTATCAGGATAAAAAATTCAAATATTATTTATTTACCACATTGAATAGTATGTATTTCTTAAGGGGTTACATGAAAATGATAAATTTGAATAAGAAAATTAGTTCTTAATATGACTAGTGTTAAAATATTTTTGACTAAAAGTATTTTTGAAACAAATTCCTTTATTGCAAATATGAGTCTGGGTTAACTTATAATCTATTTGAAATTTTGAACTATTTGCACTAGATAAAGACTCTAAAGTCTTTTCATAATACTTAGTAGGAAATAATCCTTCTTAAATACAATTTATATATGCTCTGAGTCTACTAGAGTAATAAAATCTTTATGAAATTCATCATTAATGATTAATGATATTTTATAATACCATTTTTGAATTTAAATCTTATTAATGATATTCAAATAAGTTTCATGACGATCTGAAGATTGTGTAATATCTTCATCTTTATCTTTTTGACTAGATGTTTGATTATTTATATAATTTTTTAATGATAAATTAAGTAACTGTAATTCTATTTGACTTTAATTTTGCTTTAATTGTCTTATTTCTTCTTTAACTTTTTTGATTTTATTTTAAAGATCTTTGATAGTAATTACTTGCTGTTTTGAATTCATTTTTGAAAGTATATCACTAAGATTTATAGGTTTGATATCGGGTATACTAGGTTTTTATTTATCTNATTTATCGATGATATCTTTTAATTTTAAAAGATATTGCTTTTTGATTTCATTATTCTCTATATTTTTTATGACATTTATGAGAAAATTAGCTTTTGATAAAATAACATTTATTGACTTACAATTTCCAGTACAATTTGGATCTTTGTAATTTTGGACACACGGTTCATCTGTTATAGATTTAGATCATTCTTCTTGAATTTCATAAATATTTTTTATTTGATCTTTTTCAGAATCTTGTTCTGAATAATTTTTTTAGATTCATTCTCTGAGTCTGAAATATTATTGATAAATAATTTACTTAATTCTTCTTTTAATTCTTCACTAATATTTAATGAATTTATATTTTTCTTCATTAGATAATTATTCTTATCATATCCTATTTGATCACACCTATAACAAATCGGATCTTTGTTTAATTTTCTAGACTTTGAACTTTTATGAGATTTGTTTTGTTTTTTTTGAGGATTTACTTGATTTTGTTGAAGGTTTATTTGATTCATTTTTATCATAATATTTTCTATTCTTACTATACTTTTTATTCCTAAATTCTTTCTGAAAGGATTTATGTTGTTTTCTATTCCTTAAAAAGGGAGGAATCAAGTTAGTATTAAAACTAATTTGATTACAAATATTACCTAATTCATATTTTTTCTTATGACTGTACTGGGTCATGACTTCTTGATTGATAACACTAACTAACTGATCATATGAAGATGTTTCATAAACTTGTGTTAATGATAATACTTGTTGTGTACCAAAATTTCTTAATTTTTTTTTTTGACTTTTTCTGCAAATAGCTTAAGAAGATCACATATAAGCTTTTCTTTCCAATAAGCTACATTACAATCATTTCTTAAAAATGTTTTTAAGAAAAATATATATTTATACCATCTTAAGTTTAAGAGTTATTTTTACACTTTTAACTAGCTAAAATTTTTAAAGATTTTTCTTGAAAGTTTTGAGGTTCACTTATGAAATGTTTAATGATAACATAAATTAAGATTTTTAATACAGTTTAAATTATTAGTTTCAGGATATATTGAATTCTCTATTTCTAATCTTTGATCTTCAGTGAGATAGTTATTCCACCAACTTTTAAGTTGTCATGTGAAACTACTAATAATGATTGTACAGATATTCCTTAAATCTGCTGAAGAGATTTTGACTCTAAAAACATAAATTGTCATGAGAATTTCATTTATATGATTCAATATTTAATATTCACTCATGTTATAAATATTCAATTTATAAATATTAGTTCTATCATAGCTTGAATGGACGTATTAATTTCTTTCTTCATATTGAATATCAGAAAGGGTAGGTCTTAAATAATAATTCATAGTTTGATATGTTCTTTGTCTTAATCTTGAATTTTGTTTGAGTTTATTTATTGCTAACTCTTCTTCTTCATTATTGATCATATTGATTGATTGTTTTTTCTTTCTCTAAATTCTTCAGTTTTTCAACTATTAGATTCAAAGTTTTTATTTTTATTTTCAAACTTAATATTTTTTAGTTTTAAAAAGTTTGGTATCCTATAAATAGGCTGTTGAGTTTTTGAATTGGTAAAAGAGATTGAAAGAGAAGAAGAAAATCTTGAGAAAGAAATATCTAAGGAAGGAGGAGGAGTTCCTAAAGAAAAAGGACCTAAAGAAGGAGATAAAGAAAGTTTATTCTCAATTCTAGTCATTTAATCTGACATAGTCTTAAGTATTTAATTTGTATAATTATTTTAATATTATATATTTTTAATATCTTTTAATGAAGTATTGTCCTTGTCAGGATAATTTGTCATTTTGAATGATGAAGTTACTACATCTTTATTATGAATGTTTTTTTTACAGTGATTTCTTCTAAAGGATGATGGACTACAGTAACAGTTGTATTGGATGAAGTTTTTCAATTTTGACTTATCCTAGTATTTGTATTAATCTTTCTGGATTTTAAATAAGGATAAAATATGTCATGTCTTTCAGCATAATTTTCAAACCATTCAAAGAAAGACATGTTAATCTCCATGACATTTAATTCATGATAATAAACTATCTTGAGTATATCTGTTGTATATTTATCAAATCTTTTAAAATACTAATTTCTTTTCTCTTTGTTATAATCTTTCATGAATTATGCTTTAAGATATTCCTTATCTATTTGGAACTCTCTTGATATGACATTCAGTTGACTTTGAAAATACAACCTAGTAGGAGAAATATTGAGTTTCTTGATAAACAAGTTTTGGAATGACAGGTCTAAAGTTTATTCTTGAAGAATTTATAGAAGAGAAATCTACTGATTTTCAAGCAGAACTATAATGAGTTAAGGGTTCATATCTTATAGAGTTTGATCTGCTAAACCTAAGAGTAACATTCCATGAAAAAGATGTTATAATATAATTTAATTCTGAAAATTCTTGAGGTCTAAGAGGGACAGTATCTTCTAATTCACATTCATCTACATATGAAATTTTATTATGTCTTAACCTCTTATGGGTTATTGATTGAAAATTGAGTGTTGACTTCCAGTAGTAAAGATTTATCTCTTAGAGATTGTTTGATATAATCTATATTGATTTTGGTTTTCATGACTTTGTAACAAACTCCTATGAGAAACTTTTCTTCTTTTGACTTAATCTTTAATTCTAGAAATTTTGAAGTTTCAGGATGACTTAATCTCGTGGTAAAATTTGAAAAATAGTTTAAATATGCAGGACCATTATGAAGATTTGACTAAATAACTCCTAGGACTGAGTCTTTGAAGTCTACCACTCTTTTATCTCTAAGGCATACTAGGATAGGTGTATCTATTCTTAGCTTGTGAAGAGATTTGACAGCTATTTGAGCTAATCCTATATGGAAATATTTGAAACCTTATTGTTTATGTTTTTTAATCATATCCTCTAAAAGAAGATAGATTGTATCCTTTGATTTTTTGACTGATATTGTTTGTTCTACTGTTTTGATAACATAGTTTTGAAAAATGTCAAAACTACCTCTTTGATAAACTTCTGTTGATTGAATCTTCAGAATAGTCCAATTTTGTAAGTTTTGCTCTATTTTAGATAAAACAACTTCTCTACTATTACTATCATCTTGATTATTAGTTGAGTAGTCATGTTCTTCCATATTTGAACTAGAAGGTTCATATCGGCTAGACAACAATCTTCTAATCATCATTGACATTATAATCTATCTTAACTTTAATCCAATTAATTATCTCTCTTGAATTCACCAGGACTACCACGCTGACCAATGATTTTATTGTCTCTCCTAGGACTTACTATCATGACCACGTTTTTTGACTGACCAACGCTAAGTTAAGAAAGACTCTTAATCTTTTTAAATTCTTGATATCTTTCGAAGTCTTAAACTTTAAAGATCTATGTCCAATTTAATAAACTTCTAAATCAAATATTTGAACAGTGATTAAACAGCTAGATAAACAAGCTTCTTAAAAGTATATTTAGCAACCTTTTGATAATGCTTAATTAATCTTTTATTATAAGGCGTAGTCTTTTTAAGGTAACTAACTCTATTACTATTATACCAATAAACAAGTTTTTTATTTTCTATGTACGGATCATAATATCTTGACATATTACTTAGACAGCTAAATATGAAAGTCTTCTTGATCTTTAAGAGACTTGATATTAAAGAACATGTGCGAAATAAGGATCTAAGGTTTGAACAAATTCTTTATCTTGTAGAAGACTTCTAAAATATTTAATCAAGACTTGATTTTCTAATAAACCATAACCAATATATCTACTTGCTCTGTAGCCTAACCACCTAGCTATTAGTATAAGGTCATTTTGAAAAGTGTCATACACCCCATTACTCCCACTTAATTTAATAGGCGACAGACTTTGATATCATTTGGAGTAGGATCGTGTCTTAGTTTTGACTTAATGATTAATTAAAGAAGATAAGCATTAATGAGTAAGTCAAAAACTTTAATGAAAGGGTGCAAAAATGAATTTAAACATGCAGAACAAGTAAAAATGTCGACAGGATCAATAACTTATGAATAATGCCATGAATAGTACTCATGAATAGTGAAATGGATAGTACTTCGAAATAAAAAGGAGATTAATTGGATGGTAGTCCGCTCAGAAAAGCAGGAAAGAGATGAATGCTTATGAAAGGAAGGTGGTCTGGTGATAGTCCACTTAGATAAGCGAGAAAGGGATTATGAATGCAAAAATATTGCAATCAAACTTGATATTAAACAAAGTAACATTTACAACTTTGAAAGTTTTTAAAACTTTCTTTGAAATTAATTACATACAAAGTTTTGATACATAAAGAGATGAGAGACTTTGAAGGATAATAGAAAGGTTTTCTAACTTAGGACTTTGAAAACTTTGGAAAGGCTTCTAAGAATTCACTTTCTAAAGCTTGCTCTCTTTAAAAAGTTCTAAACACTTAAAACTTACTTTGCCTTGTGTCATGAGTTGCAATTTATAGAGTTAAGAAGTGAATTTGAGAAGTGTTGAAATTCATGAATTTGAAGATGTCTTCAATCCGGAGTCATGTAAAGTAAAGATGACGTCTTCTAACTTTTAACTTGGCCACCTTTAACTTGTTGAAAAATCTTCACAATAAAGTTTTGACTACTTTTGACTTGAGCCATGTGAACTTTGTTAGAACTTTAAAAACTTTGGAACATTGCTTAAGGATGATACTATATATTCATTTGATTCATGATATTATGATATTCTTTATCATGCATGTTATTCCAGTAATTTAGTCAATCATCATCTTCAGTTGTATTTTGATAACGGAGATGTATTTCTTCTAAGTCATTTACATGTTTCTTTTGATTATAATGTTCAATTAATTGTTCAAAGTCGATTCTAATTTTGAAAGGAATTTCTAGAAGAGAAAAGTCTAAGGAGGCTCTACAAATACTATAAGTTAGGTGACATTTACAGTCAGACATTAAAAGTGGAATTTTTTTGGCACAAATGATCTTCTTTGAGACATTCAAGTTTAGTAAAGCCATGATAACATTCCCATGTCCAGTTCATTCCTAGAATGAGTTTGTTGTCACAAGCTACTTCTACTAAGGCTTTTTGAATAAACTTTTGTCTATTGAGTTCAGTATTTTGAAGTGTTTGGTAAATAAATTCTCTGCAATCAATGTTTAGTAATTGATTGAGAAAACTATGAGAAAAGAAAAAAAGACTCTTGATTTTCTATTTCTTTTTCTTTTTCATCTAATATTTCTTTAACTAATGAGGTCAAAGATGTAATTTGCTCTTCTTCTTTAGCCAGTGGAGCTACAGTTTTGACATTTTCACTTATCTCACATTTGTCTTCAACCAGTAGGGCTGAAATTTTGATATTCTCTTTTGTCTCATTTTTATCTTTAGCCAGTGGGGCTAAGATTGTAGTATCACTCTTACTAGTCTCATCTTTTTCTTTACTTAGTGGGGCTAACGGTTTATCTTTCATACAATCAAGATTTTTGAATTTGTCTTCATTATCCAGTGAAGATGATAATGATATTCCACTGTGAGCCAGTTAAGCTGACATGACTTCTATTTGTCTTTTGAGAAAATTCTGTTCTTGAAGTAAATTAGAATTTTTATAAATAAGATCATTTATGAAATCTTCTAATGTACAACAAGTGGGACAAACTTTGTAATGATATTTTTTATGAGAAAAGTGAAAATAATCTACTACTATTTCTAAAATTAATAATTTATTATGAAAGTCATCAATATTCCAAATAACATCTAGTATTACTAATTCACAATCATATAAATTTACTAAGTTACTTCTATAATGTAAATTAGAATGTCTAGGCCAGACAAGTAAAAATTTATCACTGAAGAACATCAAGGACTGTTGAGGATTCATTTACAAAACTAGTTTTATTAATATAAACAATAATAATTTAATATTTAAAAATTCATATGAAACTGTAAAAATAATTTTGTATCTAAGAATTTGAATTTGTCAAAAACCAAATTTCATATCAAATTTTGAAAATACAGATGCATTATACAAACGTCTAATTAAATCTTTTTTGTTAGGTATTAGATACTTAATCCATTGAAGAACTTTATTGAGAGACTTATAATTTATGACTAACCTGAGTACTTCTCTTTCTTGTTCAGTTTGTTTATTAACATAAAAAGCTGCACAACTCCAAGGAGATTTGCTTGGTCTAATGAATTTATTGTCTAACAACTCTTGAATATCTTTTTTACAAATTTCTAATAATTCTTTATTCATTTGAATTGATCTTGCTTTGGTAGGAATCTTACTTTCATGATTTTTTTTTTCATAAGGTAATTCTACTATATGCTATTTCCTTTACCAAAAAGCATTTGGGAGATCTGAACAAACTTCATTTTTAATCTTCTTTTAAATTTTTTCTATTTTTTCTTTTACCTGAGGATTTTGAATTTGTTCTTTTATTCTTTTGTAATGAACTTCTTGATTTAAGTATTAAATTTGCTTTTATTTTTTCATTATCATATTGATAACAAATATTGAACTATTTTAAATTTCATTAACATCTTTGTCTTTCATTAGAGTAAGAAATTCAAATATAATTTCTTTATCACCTTGAATAGTATGTAATTCTTGAAGGGTTACATAAAAATGATAAATTTGAGTAAGAAAAAGAGTTCCTAATATAACTGGTGTTGAAATATTTTTAACTAAAATAAAAGTATTTTTGAAACAAATTCTTTTATTGCAAATATGAGTCTTGGTTAACTTATAATTTATTTGAAGTTTTGAACCATTTGTACTAGATAAAGACTCTAAAGTCTTATCATAATACTTAGTAGGGATTAATTATTTTTGAATACAATTCATATTTGCTCCTGAGCCTACTAAAGCAATAAAATCTTTATGATATTCATCATTAATGATTAATGATATTTTACAATACTATTTTTGAATTTGAATTTTACTAACGATATTTAAATAAGTTTCATGAGGATTTGAAGATTGTGCAATATCTTCATTCTTATCTTTTTGACTATTTATATGATATTTTAATGATAAATTAAGTAATTGTAATTCTATTTGACTTTGATTTTGCTTTAATTGTCTTATTTCTCTTGTAACTTCTTTGATTTCATTTTGAAGATTTTGACTTTAACTACTTATTGTTTTGAATTCATTTTTGAAAGTATATCCGTAAGACTTATAGGTTTGATATCAAGTATACTAGGTTTTTATTTATCTATGATATCTTTTAATTTTTAATTTTAAAAGATATTACTTTTTAATTTCATCATTCTCTATCTTTTCTATGACATTTATGAGGAAATTAGTTTATAATGAAATAACATTTATTGACTTACAATTTTCAGTACAATTTGGATATTTACAATTTTGGACACACGATTCTTCTGTTATAGATTTAGAAGATTATGAAGCAGATAATTTTTCTTGAATTTCATAGATATTTTCTATTTGATCTTCTTTAGAATTTTGTTCTGAAGAATTTCTTTCAGATTCATTTTCTGAGTCTGAAACATTATTGATAAATAATTTACTTAATTATTCACTAATATTTAATGAATTTATCTTTTTTTTTTATTGAACTATAATGTCCTATTTGACCACACCTATAACAAACTGGACCTTTGTATAATTTTCTAGACTTTTAACTTTTATGAGATTTGTTTTGATTCTTTGAAGATTTACTTAATTCTTTTGAAGGTTTATTTGATTCATTTTTATCATAATATTTTCTATTCTTACTATACTTTTTATTCTTAAATTCTTTCTTAAAGGATTTATGTTGTTTTCTATTTCTTGAAGAGGGAGGAATCAACTTAGTATCAAAACTCATTTGATTACAAATATTACCTAATTCATATTTTTTCTTATGACTATCTTTTTGAATTTTATATCATTACATTGAGCCATAACTTCTTGATTGATAGCATTAACTAACTGACCATATGAAGAGATTTCATAAACTTGAGTTAATGATAAACCTTGTTGTGTACCATAATTTCTTAATTTTTCTTTTATTTTTTTTGCAAATAGCTTAAAAAGATCATAGATAAACTTTTCTTTCTAATACGCTACGTTGCAATCATTTCTTAATAATACTTTTGAGAAAAATACATTTTTATACCATCTTTAGTCTGAGAGTTTTCTACACCTTAAATTGACTAAGATTTTTAAGGATTTTTTTTAAAAGTTTTGAGGTTTACCTATGAAATGTTTAATGATAGCATATATTAGGATTTCTATATACAGTTTGAATTATTAGTTTCAGGATCTATTGAATTCTCTATTTTTAATCTCTGATTTTCAGTAAGATAGTTATCCCACCAATCTCTAAGTTGTCATGTGAAATCACTAATAATAATTCTAAGAATATTCCTTAAATCTGCTAAAGAGATTTTGACTCTAAAAACATAAATTGCCATGAGAATTTTATTTGTATGATTTAATATTTCATGTTCACTCATGCCATTAATATTTCATTTATAAATACTAGTTCCATCATAGCTTGAATGAACGTATTGATTTTTTTTCTTCATATTGAATATTAGGAAGGGTAGGTCTTGGATAATAATTCCTAGTTTGATATGTTCTTTGACCTAATCTTAAATTTTATTTGAGTTTGTTTGTTGCTAACTCTTCTTCTTCATTATTGATCATATTGATTGATTGTTTCTTATCTTTCTCTAAATTCTTGAGCTTTTTCACTATTAAATTTAATGTTTCTTTATTTCCAAACCTAATATATTTTATTTTTGAAAAGTTTGGTATCTTATAGATAGGTTGTTGAGTTTTTGAGTTTGTGGAAAAGATTGAAGTAGAAGGAGATTGACCTAAAGAAGATGGACCTAAGGGAGGAGGAGGAGTTCCTAAAGAAGAAGGACTTAAAGAAGGAGATGAAGAAAGTTTATTCTTAATTCTAGTCATTTGATCTGACATAGTTTTGAGTATTTGATTTGTATAATTATTTTGATACTATATATTTTTAATATCTTTTAATGAAGGGTTGTCCTTATCAAAACTATTTGTCATTTTAAATGGTGAAGCTATTACATTTTCATTATGAATTTTTTTTTTACAGTAATTTCTTCCAAAGGAGGATGCACTACAGTAACAATTGTATTGGATGAAGTTTTTCGATTTTGACTTATCCTAGTACTTGTATTAATCTTTTTGGATTTTGAATAAAGATAAAATATGTCATGTCTTTCAATATAATCTTCGAACCATTCGAAGAAAGACAAGTTAATTTCCATGACATTTAATTCATGATAATATAATATTTNAAAATATGTCATGTCTTTCAATATAATCTTCGAACCATTCGAAGAAAGACAAGTTAATTTCCATGACATTTAATTCATGATAATAGAATATTTTGAGTGTATCTGTTGTATATTTATCAAATCTTTTGAAATACTAATTTCTTTTCTCTTTGTTAGAATTTTTTATGAATTCTGCTCTAAGATATTTCTTATCTATTTGGAATACTTTTGATATTACATTTAGTTGACTTTGGAATTCTGACTTTATGGGAGACATATTTGGTGAATCGAAATTTTGAGTTTCTTGATAAACAGGTTTTGGAATTACAAGTCTAAAATTTATTCTTGAAGAATTTATGGAAGAGAAATCTGTTGATCTCCTAGCAGAACTATAATAAGTTGATGGTTCATATCTTATAGAATTTGGTATATTAAACTTATGAGTAACATTCTTTAAAGGAGATGTTAAAATATGATTTAATTTTGGAAATTCTTAAGGTTTAGGAAGGACATCATCTTCTAATTCCCATTCATCTATATATGAAATTTCATCATGTCTTCATCTACATATGAAATTTCATCATGTCTTAACCTCTTAGGAGTTATTAACTGAGAATTTTGAATGTTGACTTTTAGTAGTAAAGATTCATCTCTTGGAGATTGTTTGATACAACCTATATTGATTTTGGTTTTCATGACTTTGTAACAAACTCTAGATATGACTACCATGTGTTCTATTCTTGGGAGAAACTTTTCTTCTTTTGACTTAATCTTTAATTCTAGAAATTTTGAAGTTTTAGGATGGCTTAATCCCATGGTAAAATTTGGAAAACAGTCTAAATATGTGGGGCCATTATGAAGATTTGACTGGATAACTCCTAGGACTGAGTCTTTGAAGTCTACCACTCTTTTATCTCTAAGGCATACTAGAATAGATGTATCTATTCCTAGCCTATGAAGAGGTTTGACAACTATTTCAGCTAATCCTATATGAAGATATTTGAAACCTTCTTGTCTATGTTTTCTAATTATATCATCTGAAAAAAGATAGATTGTATCATTTGATTTTTTGACTAATATTGTTTGTTATACTATTTTGATAACATAATTTTGAAATATGTCAAAAATACCTTTTTGATAAACTTCTGTTGATGGAATCTTTGGAATAGTCAAATTTTGTTAGTTTTGCTCTATTCTAGATATAACAATTTCTCTACTATTACTATCTTCTTGATTATGAGTTGAGTAGTCACATTCTTCAATATTTGAACTAGAAGGTTCATATCGACTAGACAACAATCTTCCAATCATTCTCGACATTATAATATATCTTAAGTTTAATCTAATTAATTATCTATCTTGAATTCACTGGGACCACCACGCTGACCAATAGTTTCACTGCCTCTCATACGACTTACTACCAGGACCATGTTTTCTGGCTTACCAACGCTAAGTCAAAAAAGACTCTTAATCTTCTTAAAATCTTGATATCTTACAAAGTCTTAGACTTTAAAGATCTATGTCCAACTTAATGAACTTCTAAAACAAATATTTGAACAATGACTAGACAACTAGATAAACAAGTTTCTTAAAAGTATATTTTGCAACCTTTTGATAATGCTTAATTAATCTTTTATTATAAGGCCTAGTCTTTTTAAGGTAATTAACTCTATTACTATTGTACCAATAAACAAGTTTTTGATTTTCTATGTATGGACCATAATATCCTGGCATACTACTTAGACAGTTAAGTATGAAATTCTTCTTGATCTTAAAGTAACTTGATAATGAAGAACATGTATGAGATAAGGATCTAAGATTTGAACAAATTCTTTATCTTGAAGAAGACTTCTAAAATATCTAATCAAGGCTTGATCTTCTAATAAACTATAACCATTATATCTACTGGTTCTATAGCCGAACCACCTAGCCATTAGTATAAGGTCATTTTGAAAAGTGTCATACACCCCATTAGGGGTGTAATTGGTATGATTCGGTTCGGTTTACACCCCAAACTGACACCGAACCGACCAGACCACTTCGATTTATTTTTTTTTTAAATTTTGAGAGTAAAACCGAACCAAACCGAACCGGTCCAGTTCGGTTTAGTCGGTTTGGTTGGTTTTGCTAGAAAAGCTGTGCAAGTCATTTTGAAGTTACTAGCAAACATACTAATAATTAATTTTGGGCAAAATTGGGAAGACTTTTTAGGCTTTGTCTGAATACTGAGTTAATTGCCAAGAAAGCAACAAAAGCAAAAGACAGTGAGGGAATGATTAAAATACACGATAAAGCTGTTAGACTCACAAAATAATAAACCTTGACAATCCTAATCTGATCTAGGAGTTTTCATTTCTTACATTCTTCGAGTAAAACCTAACAATAAACCAAAAAACAAAAACTTTTAATTGTTAACCAAAATATAACACCCAAAAGTTGATATGATAACACATTCTCAAGCAACAAATGGAGAAGAAGAAAAAAAAAATAAAGAAGCCATCTCAAATTCAAAAACTTCTTCATCAATTAGTACCCAAATTGATAAATAATAGCTGAATCGCTATTATAAGTTCAAATTCAAAACAATTACAAGAACAACAATAACTCTTCTCATCACCATTACCTTCGATTCTCCCTCATTTTGAGCAAATTCATCTTCTCCCTGCTTTGTCAAATTGGTGGGCAATTGTTTCTTAGGATCTTCACCGATTAACAATTGGGTTAATGCTCATTCAAAAATAGTGAAAATCCCAGAGAAAGAGCCTACCCATTCATTCACAAATATCAATAAAACCCAAAAAAAAGTTATCTGAAACGAGGCATGGCAAAAAATATTGCAAATGGGTAACAAAAAATTCAAATGGAAATGATTGAAATGAAAAAGGGTATGTGTCAGAAAAGCACCTCGATTCGATTTGAAGTCTGAGATAACACGCTCCGCTTTCGTAGCAGTAGAATGGAAGGCAGTCCTCGCTTTGGAAACAAAGGAGGGTGCCTCCATTTCCTATGTTTGTGGTGTGCATGTTAAGCTGACCCCACTTCCCCAAATTCAATCAAATGCAAAGACTATATTTGATAGATCAAATGGCAAAAGAGTGTGGGTGCGGTAGCTCTAGTTCTGTAGAGAGAAAAAGGAGAGGAAGGTACTACTAAGGAAGAGAAAGTGGGGAAGAAGAGGAGCGGTGGGGGAGAAAGAGAGAGAGAGAGAAAAAGGTGAAATTAGGGATCAAGGAGAGTTAAGGATTTCTGAAGAGACTGAGAGACTCAGAGAAGAGAAGGGAAGAGACTTATGCCTTTTGGAAATTCATCAAAACAACATGGTATTGGAGACTCGGTTTTGGTTTGGTTTGGTTTTTTTTCTTTTTCACTTAGACCGAAAACAGAAACCGATACTCTCAGTTTTTCAGAAAACTAAACCGAAAATCGGACCGACCCTCTCGGTCTGGTTCAGTTTAGTCAGTTTGACTGGTTTAATCAGTTTAGCTTACACCTCTACACCCCATTACCCCCACCTAATTAAATAGGCGATAGACTCTGATACCATTTAGATCAAGATCGTATCTCAGTTTTAACTCAATGATTAATTTATATATATATAACATGTAAAACATGTAAAGAAAGTGTGTGCAAAAATGAATTAAAAAGTGAAGAAGGAGTAGAAGATTCGGAGTGAATAGTAACTTATGAACAGTGACGTGAATAGTAAATGTGAACAGTAATTATGAACATGAACAGTAATGAACAGTAACTTCAAAAATTAAAAAGTATGCTAATCCGGCGGTAGTCCGCACTGGAAAGCAGTAGGAAGGGGAAATGCTTATGAAAGGGAGCTAATCCGGCGGTAGTCCGCACTGGAAAGCATAGGAGAAGGATAATGAATGCTTAATGAAAAGTAATGAAATAAAACTTAATATTGAACAAAGTAATACTTACAACTTTGAAACTTCTTGAAATACACTTTGAAAAAGTTACAAACTTTGAGGAGAGCACAAGGGCTTTGATGAAGGGCTTTGAAGTAAGCTAATGACTTAATGAAACTTTGATGAAAGGAGAAGGTTGAAAGGTTAGCTAGACTTGGCTAAGCTAAAGGGTTATTTCTTCCAAATATTTACATTGCCTTCTCTTGTCATGAAGGTGTCTATTTATAGACTCTTGAGGGAAGGATGGATTCCAAATGGTTTGAAGTCCATTCTTGTCTTGTTGTATGAGGTGTGATGAAGCTTTTCATGATGTCTTCTTGTAATGACACTTGTTGAGTGGGGAAGCATTCTTTTCTTCTCTTATTGACACATGTCTGGACACTTGGCATGATGAGGAGTCTTCATAAACTTTTGTTGACCTGTTGAATATGATGATAAGTTTGCATGTGANAACACATAAAACCGTGAATCAGCTCATGGACATCATTTAGTAGCAGACCCAGCGGAGACCTATAAGAATCACCTCGATTTATTGCTCCAACAATTCCTTGTGCATCACTTTCAAGGTAGATCCTATTTATTCCCCATGCCAACATCTCTAATTCTTCTATTCGAGGTGCATCTAGAATAGGACATGTCCATGCTGACACAAAACATCCCTCTTCATCACGCAATACACTACCTATCCCACCTTGCCCAGAACTTGAAAGAGAAGCATTGACATTAATTTTTAAAAACGTTGCCATATGTTTTGACCAACGAACAACATGCTCACACTAGACACTTGGAGAAGGTATTTGATTACACTTGATCTCATCCCACAATTCTTCAGTCAAATAACCAACTTGATGAACAGGCATAACAATGCGTCCCACATGAATAGCATTGCGTCGCTGCCATAAAATATACCCACCAATCACCACCAGAGCCCATTGCCTTTCATTCCAATTCTGTCCCATTTGCATAAACCAGCTAGAAAAAGAATCGGCCTCAGCAGCACTAAGACCAAAATCCAACTCCAATGCTTCCCAAACTTCACCAACTTCTGAACATAGAAATAAAGCATGGAAAATAGTTTCTAGACATTCTAAACAAATGCCACACACATTAGGAATATCCAAACCTCGAGAATTCAGTGCTTGAGTAGTCGGCAAAATATTCTTACAACAAAGCCACAAAAAATGTTTGTATTTATTAGGAAGATTTAACTTCCATACCCTACTCCAAACTGCAAGCATCTGTGGAGAACTAGCACAACATCTTTCTTTTATCAACAATTGATAAGGCAGATTTGACAGAAAAAATGCCATTTCTATTAAACTTCCAATAAACACTATCATCTTGAATCCTGTAGCTTAAAGGTAAGCCACAAATAATTTTTGCTTCTGCTTCATTAAAAACAACTTTTCATCAGGTCAAAATCCCAAGCATTTCTATCACCCAAAAAAAGCTCCTTTACATGTAACACTGCCAGATCCTCCGAAATCACAGATTGCACCATGTGGTTTTAACCCTTAGTCATTAGTGGGTTAGAAATTCTCCATCACACATGTCACGTAAAAAATTAACGAACACATCATTACTTAATAGGCCACATATAATTTTTTATCTTTTTTATTAATTAGTGCTTATGAGGAAAATAATTTGACAGATAAGGTAATTATTTATGAACTAAAATAACACTAAATATATATCAAGAACTAAAGTGATAATAGACATAATGAAAAATAGGTTTTACTCTTAATTATAATTGTTATCATCGAAAGATCCAAAGATTGAGAAACCTTGGCTAACAAATAACTGAAATTCTGTACCTTAAATGTTAAACCTAGAACCCTAATTCTTAAATTGTAAATGTTAAACTCTAATATTTATGATTCAAAAATTAGAAATTATTCAATGCTAAACCCTAAATAAATAATTAGGGATTAAGATTTAAGAATTAGGACTTANATTTTGCTTTAGCCAGTGGGGCTAAAGTTATATCCTCTAAAGCATCAAGTTCTTTGAATCTGCTTTCATCCAGTGGGGATGATGATGATATTCTACTGTGAGCCAGTTGGGCTGACAGGGCTTCAACTTGTCTTTTGAGAAGTTCATTCTCTTTGATCAGCTCAAGATTATTAGCTGTAATATCATTAAGAAAATATTCATTTGTTCCACAAGTACGACAAGTTTTGTGATGAAATTTGTGATGAGAAAAACGAAAATAGTCTGCTACTACTTGCAAGACTAATGACTTATTATTGAAGTCACTAATATTCTAAATAGCATCTAATATTACTGTTTCACTATTATCTAATCCCTCTAAATTACCTCTGTAATGAAGATTAGACTCTTTAGGCCAGACAGGTAAAGCTTTGTCAACAAAATACATCAATCCATGGGGATCCATCTGCAAAACTAGTCTGATTAGTATAAACAGCAATATCTTATATGATGAAGGAACAAATATATTATGGAATAAATTGTTAGGTATTTGAAACCTAATCTTTTGCAAAACGTTATTGAAAGGTATGTAATGAACTTCTTGATTTTTGAATATTATGTTGATAACATATATTGAACTATTTTGAATTTCATCAACATCTTTGTTTCTCATAGGGGTGAGAAATTCAAATATGATTTCTTTGCCTTTTTGAAGAGTATGCACGCCCTGAGATGTTACATGAAAAGGATAAATTTGAGTTAGGAAAGGAGTTCCTAAAATGGCAGGTGTTGAAATATTTTTGACCAGAATAAAAATATTTTTGAAACAAATACCTTTATTGCAAATTTGAGCTTTAGTTAACTTAAAATCTATATGAAGCTTTGAACCATTAGCACTAGTTAAAGACTCTAGAGTCTTTTCATAGTACTTAGTAGGGATTAAACCTTCTTGAATGCAGTTCATGTCTGCACCTGAATCTATTAGGGCAATGAAACTCTTATGATATTCTTCATTAATGATTAATGATATTTTGCAATACCATTTTTGAATTTGAATTCTATTAATGATATTGAGATAAGTTTCATGAGAATCTGAAGATTGATCAATATCTTCATCTTCATCCTCATTCTTTGAACTAGACTCTTGACTATTGATATGATTCTTTAATGACAAATTAAGCAAATCTAATTCTATTCGGCTCTGATCTTGCTTTAGTTGCTTAATTTCTTCTTTGACTCCTTTGATTTCATTTTGAAGATCTTTGACAGTAACAACCTGTTGTTTTGAATTCATTTTTAACAAAATAGCGCTAAGGCTAATTGGTTTAATGTCAGGAAAGCTAGGCTTCTCTTTATCTAAGATGTCTTTTAATTTCAAAAGATATTGCTTTTTGATTTCATCATCTTCTATCTTTTCTATGACATCTATGAGGAAACTAGCTTCTGATGAAATAACATTTATTGACTTTGATTTGCAAGTTCCATTACAATCTGGATCCTTGCAATTTTGAATACAAGATTCATCTTTTTCAGTTTCAGAAGATTCTGAAGCAGATGATTCTTTTTGAATTTGAAAAATATTTTCGATTTGATTTTCAGAATTCCTATCTGATGATTCCTTTTCAGATTCATTCTCTGAGTTTGAAATATTGTTAATGAATAATTTGCTTAATTCTTTCTTTAATGAATCACTAATGTTTAATGAATTGATCTTAGTTCTCATTGGACAATTACTCTTGTAATGTCCTACTTGACCACATCTATAACAGACAGGATTTTTGAATGACTTTCTAGACTTTGAACTCTTCTTTGATGATTCTTTGAAAGGTTTTGATTCATTTCTATCATGATTTGTTCTTCTTTTATTGAACTTCCTATGACCAAAACCTTTTCTAAAGGACTTTTGATTTTTCTTATCTCTTGATGATGTTCTTCTTTTATTGAATTTCCTATGACTAAAACCTTTTCTAAAGGACTTTTGATTTTTCTTATCTCTTGATGAAGGAGGAACTAAATTTGTATCAAATCTCATTTGATTACAAATATTTCCTAGTTCATTCTTCTTTTTATGACTATCTTTTTGAATTTTGTTTTTGAACTACATATCATTACACTCAACCATGATCTCTTGATTGACAGCACTAACTAACTGACCATAAGGTGAAGATTCATAGACTTGAGTTCATGATAAACCTTGTTGAGTTCCATGGTTTCTCAACCTTTCTTTGACTTTTTCTGCAAATAGCTTAGGAAGACCACAGATAAACTTTTCTTTCCAATAAGCTAAATTGCAATCACTTCTTAAGAACACTTTTGAGAAAAAGACATCTTTATACCATCTTAAGTCTGAGAGTTCTCTACACCTTAAGTTGGTTAAGATTTCTAATGACTTGTCTTGAAAGCTTTGAGGTTCACCTATGAAATGTTTAATGATGGCATAGATCAAAAGTTCTATGCATGTTGAACTATCAGTTTCAGGATCTATTGAAGTTTCTATTTCTAATCTTTGATCTTCAGTGAGATAATTATCCCACCAACCTTTGAGTTGACCAGTGAAACCACTAACAACGATTTTAAGGATATTCCTTAAATCTGCTGAAGGAATTTTGATTCTAAAAGCATTTACTGCCATGAGGATTTCATTAGTATGATTTAATATCTCATGTTCGCTCATACCATCAATATTCCACTCATAGATACTAGTTCTATCGTAACTACTATGGACATATTGACTTCTTTCCTCAAATTGAATATCTGGAAGAGTAGGTCTAGGATAGTAATTCCTAGTTTGATAAGTTCTTCGACCTAATCTCAGATTCTGTTTTAAAAATTTATTGACAGCTAATTCTTCTTCTTCTTGATTGATCATATTGATTGACTGTTTCTTTTTCTAACTTATTGAGTTTATCGACTATTAGGTTTAAAGCATCTTCATTACCAAACCTAATGTCTTTCATTTTTGAAAAGTTTGGCATCCTATAAATAGGTTGCTGAATTTCTGATTTATTGAAAGATATTGAAGGATAAGAAGGAGATTTTGATGAGGAAGGACCTAATGAAAGAGGACCTAA
>QAOA01007174.1:11011-62595 GCA_003255065.1 Cercis canadensis | reverse complement strand
ACTCTAATTAGGTTACAATTTCTCTATTGTATTTAAATATAAATGGGTTGGAATGAGTAAGGGTTGAGTATGATAATTGAGACAGAAAAGGAAACGAAACGAAAATCAAAATTATAACTAGGTCTAGGTATAGTTTTTGGGGAAAAAAATTAAATAACCTATAACACTAGGAAAAGATTGGGATTAAACCACGGGTACAAATTTCTTAAAGTTTTAATAGGACTATAATTTGAGTAACTAATAAACCAACCCCAACAGGTGATCAAATAGGATATCCTATGACACTTAGAAAAATGGTGGGATTACACCATGTGGACAAGTTTCCAAAAATTTGAATAGGACTATAATTTGGATAATCACTAAAGCAACCACAACGGGTAATCCAATAGGATTTTCTATTCTGTGTCACCCCCTGCAGTAGTACCCGGCTGCGCATCGCGCGGGGCCCAGTACTATCAAGATGACGACAAATGACAGGCTGTGTGAATTTCTTCCATTTTACAACATTTAAAAAAATTATCTAAAATATGAAGCATGTTTTATTTATAAATTAAAAAACATAAAAAAGAAATTAAANTTATAAATTAAAAAACATAAAAAAGAAATTAAAATTTGTGGCATTAAATAACTTCCATATTTAGACTTTCAGCATTTAGTATTTGCCGAATAATTAAAAAATAAAACGTAAAAGACCAAAGTCAATATAATGTTAATGACTTGATTGGCAAGACCAATTAGAAATTGAAATTATTAATTCAAATATGCAAATCAGCAAAATTTTAGAGTGCCTCTATAAACTTCTATATATACCGCACTTCATATGAGGCTCACCCCCATTGGCTCACGAATTTATCAACCGTTTTTCTCCATCTGAAGAAGTACTTAGGTTTGCTCTTTCAAATCATTTTTTCTATCAATGTAGTTCTCTTCCTTAATATTTATTCCATTCTAATATATCTCTAAATCTTCCTATGCAATCATTTTGCTATTTCATTATTCCTTTTTCTCTCAATCTTCTCCATCTCTAAAAGCAACAAGGTATGCTCTTTCTCTATATTTTTTTGTTGCTGTAATTTTATTTCTTAATATCTATTTCATTCTAATATATCTCTCAATCTCCTAATGCATCCATTTTACTCCTTCAATATTCCTTTTCCTCATCAACAATTTCCCCATCTTCAAAGGAAACAAGGCTTGCTCTTTATATACCATTTGTTGCCCTCTTTCTCAATATTTATTCAATTATAATATATCTCTTCATCTCTTTATGTGGTCGTGTAACTCTTTTATTTTTCCATCTTCTCGATCTTCAAAGGTAATAAGGTTTGTTCTTTGTCTGTACAATATTTGGTTTTAAATATATTTTTTTCAGCATCTCCTCTATGTCCTAAAACAACAAGGTTTGTTCTTTCTCTATACATCATTTGTTTATGTAATATTGGTTCTCAAAATATTTTTTTTATTATATATATCTCCATCTCATTGATGAGCTGCCGAGGCTCCTCAAATTACTTAATGTTTTAGGTCGGTTACCTAGCTTTTTGCAGCATAGGACAGCCCTAAGTCGAACCTAAGGATTGTTCTATTTAGTGAATCATATTAAGAAGCATGTAAACAGGGGGGTTTTGTTGGTTTAAGTGCTTGACAGAAATTAATTGAAAGTGGTGAAGTTTAAGAGAAAGCAACCAATCCAAGTCTTTACTAATTCTGATTTAAGTTCATCCTTGATTTCTAATGATCCATTCAATTATTAACCATGTTCTTGGCCTTTAAAACATATCAAGAAGCCTCTCAATGTTCTATGGATTCCACTGGTTAAGCAACCAGAATTCGGATTCAACTAAGACTAAATGAATTAAGCAAACATTCAAGTCTAGTTTTACCTAAGTCCATGATCCAGCCAAGGTGATTAATCCATCCAAAAGCTCAGAAACATTAATCAACCATACAATCCTCTTTTATCACATGCAATTAAGCAATCACACATGAAGATCCAAATTCGAATTAAGCAATTCAAACAGAATATTTCAAAGGATTGAAAGAAGCAGATTAATCATTGAATGAATAACAACAACTCATAATCTCAAAACCAATAATCAGAACAGCCAAAACCTGGATTGATTGATGAATTAGCCCTCCATGAACAAGAGAAGCTAAGTTCTTACAAAATATCTAAGAGAAAACTTAAGAGCTAAGGAAAGACTAGAAAGCTGTCTAAAATATCTAAAACTTGATTATGAATTTCGGCTGCCCCCCTCTTGCTGATATAGACCTCCAATTTTACATGCACACCCAAATTGCCCTTAGGGCACACTTGTTCCCATGGGCCTTAGCTTCAATTGGGCTTTGGTTTGGGCCCATTTGGACTTGTCATGTGGAAGTTAGGCCCATTTAAGTGGCAGAAGCTGTCTGGAACCGTCAGCTAACTTGCACAGCAAATAAGACCATCTTCAACATAAAATATGGTGAACCGGTATTCATATACATTGAAGCTCTGTCTGTTAGCTTTCCAATGGTACCAGTTTCAGGTCCATATGACATATACAACTCAAGTTATGACCCAAATACTGCATGTAGGTCAGGATCCTGCGACAGCATGTCTTCTCTGGCTTCCAGGCTGCATATGACCTTCTGAACGTCCGAATTAGCTTTGGAGCCCTGAAAGAAAGTTGTAGAAAATTCTCTCAGATTTCCAACAAGGTATGACTCGTAATTTTTGGACATTCAAAACTCAAGATATGCCTGAAACACAGAGACTATTCTCTCAGCTTTCCAACAAGGTATGACTCGGAATTTTCAGACATTCAGAACTCAAGATATACCTGAAACACAGAGACAGCATATAATGCCCAGTATTGCTGGAAATTGCAATTAAGCATAAATGGATCCTAAGTCATGAAATGAGGTCTAAGTCTATGCAATTCAGCCCAAAAGAGGTTTAAAAGACTAAGTATGAGGAATAACTATTGTATAAAAAGTGTGTTCATCAAATTCCCCCACACTTAGCTTTTGCACGTCTCGGGCAAACTAAAATTCCAAAACTAAGAAAAGCAAGAACAAGGAAACAAAAACAAATTTAAAAACTAAAGGATCACCTCCCAATGAAATTTAAGAAATGCAGAAGTTCATACCACAAGTAAGATAAGCAATTAAAGTTTCAAGGAACTCACAGCATTCATGAAATAAAATTTCTTCTCATCCAAAATCAACAAACAAGGTAACTTCAATTGGAAAGCATAAGTTAAGAATGATAGATCCTCACAAGATACACTCTCAATCCCTCAAGTGTTTAGAAATTAGGTACTTCACTCAATCAAACTCATGAAGAGATGCACTACCATAAGCTTGCTTATCTTCTACTTCTCCACTACTCAAACAAATGCACACACAAATCAAGAGGACTTTATTTAAGGTTGTAATAAGGCCAAGGTAAAGGGAAAGGAATGAAGCAAAATGGATATCACAAGGTAAAACTCAAAGAGATATGCAAATGATAATGTAGCCTAAAAAAGAATCAAGCAAGTTCTAGAATTAACAAATTCCATGAGTGAAATCACACAAGAAGGAAAAAGAATGACACAAATACCAAATCCATTCATCAAAAGGCTCAAAACTCACAAGGCATGTATCTTTCAAACTTAATCATCAATCCAACATCTAAAACCAAGCATGTAAAATTAAGGATGGAAAGCAAGCTATTCAATCATGCTATGAACCTTGAAATGTAATTACTTTAAACTTACAACTTTACAAATTCTATAACATCATTGGAGGGTAATTAAAACAGAAAAATGACAACAAAAACAGAAAAAACAGCAAGAACAACAAACAGAAAAAATTAAGACAGAAAACAACAAATTTACAGAAATAGTACAGTAATCAACTAAACTAATCAACTAAACAGAAAACACCTAATCAACTAAACAGAAAACAATAAAGCAATTAAATTATACAGAAATCCCTCCCCCACACTTAAATTTTACATTGTCCTCATACAGAAATAGTAAAGTAATCAACTAACCTAATCAACTAAACAGAAATCACCTAATCAACTAAACAGAAAACAATAAAGCAACTAAACTATATACAGAAATCCCTCCCCCACACTTAAATTTTACATTGTCCTCAATGTAAAAACTTCAAAAAGTATCAACAGATGACAAGTAATAACAAGCAGTCACATAAGGACAAGTAAAGTAAAAGAGAGAGAAGAAACATCCTTATCAGGGGAGGTAGATGGCATCGTGCAAGTGGACCTCCTCCACTATGTCCTCCTGAGCGCCCTCATAAAATGGCTTGAGGCGATGCCCGTTCACCTTGAAAGCCTTGTTGGTGGACTCACTCGCTATGTCCACTGCACCATAAGGGAAAACCTTGATGACAATAAACGGGCCAAGCCATCGAGAACGGAGCTTGCTAGGCATGAGCTTTAAGCGTTGGTGACAATAAACGGGCCAAGCCATCGAGAACAGAGCTTGCCAGGTATGAGCTTTAAGCGAGAGTTATACAAGAGAACTTTCTGGCCAGCAGAGAACTCCTTCCTCAGCACATGTTATCATGGAACCGCTTGGTCTTTTCCTTGTAAAGGCGGGAGCTCTCATAGGCATCCAAACGAAGCTCCTCAAGCTCTTGGAGGTGAAGCTTTCTTTGGGACCCGGCTTGACTCAAATCAAGGTTGCACTGCTTGACCGCCCAATAGGCCTTGTGCTCAAGCTCCACTGGAAGGTGGCAGGCTTTGCCAAAAACGATCCGGTAGGGAGACATCCCAATAGGTGTCTTGAAAGCAGTCCGGTATGCCCACAGAGCATCCTCAAGTCGCAAACTCCAGTCCTTCCGACTAGGTTGGACAGTCTTCTCCAAGATACGCTTGATTTCCCTGTTGGAGACTTCAGCTTGCCCATTGGTCTGAGGGTGGTAAGGAGTGGAAACCTTATGCATGATGCCATATTTCTTCATTAAAGCCGCCATGGTCCGGTTGCAGAAATGCGAACCCTGATCACTGATGATGGCCCTAGGAATGCCAAATCTGCAGAAAATGTTTGATCTAATAAAATCCACAACAACTTTAGAATCATCAGTACGGGGTGGCTTTCGCCTCCACCCACTTAGACACATAGTCCATAGCAAGTAAGATGTAAACAAAACCAAAAAAGATAGGAAAAGGACCCATAAAGTCAATACCCCAGACATCAAAAATCTCACAGAATAACAAAGGCTGCTGGGGCATCTCATGCCTATGGGAAATGTTCCCGGTTCTCTGACATTGTTCACAAGATTTACAAAATATATGTGCATCCCTAAATAAAGTGACCCAATACAATCCAGAGTCTAAGACCTTCCTAGCCGTACGTTGAGGACCAAAATGTCCAGTGATGAGCTGCCGAGGCTCCTCAAATTACTTAATGTTTTAGGTCGGTTACCTAGCTTTTTGCAGCATAGGACAGCCCTAAGTCGAACCTAAGGATTGTTCTATTTAGTGAATCATATTAAGAAGCATGTAAATAGGGGGTTTTGGTGGTTTATGTGATTAACGAAAATTAATTATCAGTGGTGAAGTTTAAGAGAAAGCAACCAATCCAAGTCTTTACTAATTCTGATTTAAGTTCATCCTTGATTTCTAATGATCCATTCAATTATTAACCATGTTCTTGGCCTTTAAAACATATCAAGAAGCCTCTCAATGTTCTATGGATTCCACTGGTTAAGCAACCAGAATTCGGTTTTAACTAAGACCAAATGAATTAAGCAAACATTCAAGTCTAGTTTTACCTAAGTCCATGATCCAGCCAAGGTGATTAATCCATCCAAAAGCTCAGAAACATTAATCAACCATACAATCCTCTTTTATCACATGCAATTAAGCAATCACACATGAAGATCCAAATTCGAATTTTAACAATCCAAACAGAATAGTCCAGAGGAAGCAAGAACTTTGATTAACAACTAAAATGAAGAACAACAACTCATAATCTCAAAACCAATAATCAGAATAGCAAAACCTGGATTGATATGTTGGATTAGCCCTCCATGAACAAGAGGAGCTGAAGTTCTTACAAAATATCTAAAAGAAAACTTAGAGACTAAGGCAAGAAGAGAAAGCTGTCTAAAAATATCTAAAACTTGGTTATGAATTTCGGCTGCCTCCTTCTTCTGATATAGACCTCCAATTTTACATGCACACCTAAATTGCCCTTAGGGCACACTTGTTCCCATGGGCCTTAGCTTCAATTGGGCTTTGGTTTGGGCCCATTTGGACTTGTCATGAGGAAGTTAGGCCCATTTAAGTGGCAGAAGGTGTCTGGAACCGTCAGCTAACTTGCACAGCAAATAAGACCATCTTCCACATAAAATATGGTGAACCGGTCTTCATATCAATTGAAGCTCTGTCTGTTAGCTTTCCAATGGTACCAGTTTCAGGTCAATATGACATCTACAACTCAAGTTATGACCCAAATACTGCATGTAGGTCAGGATCCTGCGACAGCATGTCTTCTCTGGCTTCCAGGCTGCATATGACCTTCTGAACGTCCGAATTAGCTTTGGAGCCCTGAAAGAAAGTTGTAGACAATTCTCTCAGCTTTCCAACAAGGTATGACTCGGAATTTTTGGACATTCAGAACTCAAGATATGACTGAAACACAGAGACAGCATATAATGCCCAGTATTGCTGGAAATTGCAATTAAGCATAAATGGATCCTAAGTCATGAAATGAGGTCTAAGTCTATGCAATTCAGCCCAAAAGAGGTTTAAAAGACTAAGTATGAGGAATAACTATTGTATAAAAAGTGTGTTCATCATCCAGCACATGCAAAAGTATGGCAAAAGCTAAGAACAGACTGAAACTCATTATCAGGCACACATCTCCTAATAATTTGATCACTGCAAAATTTCCAGAGATAGGGATCATCCCACACATAATATTTCGCCTCACTCTTTAACTTGTCTATTTGGGCACGTGTGAGGTGTGAGGGCAAAGCATGGGCAGCTAGATAATTTACAAGATCTGCATACCATGGAAACTCACCATGTAGCCCTAACAGCTACTCGTCAGGAAAGGAATCCTGAATGGGCAGTAGATCAGGATCTCGCTCTATGCGGTTGAGGTGGTCAGCAACCAGGTTCTCTGCTCCACTCTTGTCCCGGATTCGCTCTATGCGGCTGAGGTGGTCAGCAACCAGGTTCTCTGCTCCATTCTTGTCCCGGATCTCCACATCAAACTCTTGAAGCAACAGCATCCACCTAATCAGTCGTGGCTTGGCATCCGGTTTCTTCAAGAGATACCTCAAAGCTATATGATCTGAGAACACCACAACCTTCGAATCTATCAAATAAGACTTGAACTTATCTAATGCAAAAACAATAGATAAAAGTTCTTTTTCAGTGGTGGTGTAATTCGCTTGAGCAGCATCCAGAGTTCTCGAAGCATAGTAAACCACATGAGGAACTTTGGCCACTCGCTGCGCCAAGACCGCTCCCAAGGCATAGTTCGAAGCGTCGCACATCAGCTCGAATGGGAGTGTCCAATCAGGTGGCTGAATGACAGGGGTACTGGTGAGAGCTAGCTTCAGGCGGTTGAAAGCTTCCTTGCATTTCTGGTCAAACAGAAACTCCACATCTTTCTACAGAAGGCTAGACAGCGAAATGCCTATCTTGCTGAAGTCTTGATAAAGCGCCGGTAGAAACCTGCATGTCCCAGAAATGATCGCACTTCCCGCACGCATGTGGGGTAAGATAAAGCAGTTATGACATCTATTTTAGCAGGATCTACCTCAACCCCNTTCTATAACATCATTGGAGGGTAATTAAAACAGAAAAATGACAACAAAAACAGAAAAAACAGCAAGAACAACAAACAGAAAAAATTAAAACAGAAAACAACAAATTTACAGAAATAGTAAACTAATCAACTAACCTAATCAACTACACAGAAACACCTAATCAACTAAACAGAAAACAATAAAGCAACTAAACTATATACAGAAATCCTTCCCCCACACTTAAATTTTACATTGTCCTCAATGTAAAAACTTCAAAAAGTATTAACAGATGACAAGTAATAACAAGCAGTCACATAAGGACAAGTAAAGTAAAAGAGAGAGAAGAAACATCCTTATCAGGGGAGGTAGATGGCATCGTGCAAGTGGACCTCCTCCACTGTATCTTCTTTAGCTACCTCACAGAATGGCTGGCGGCGGTTGAAAACTGCATGTCAAAGAAATGACCAAACTTCCCGCACGCATGTGGGGTAAGATAAAGCAGACATCAAGAACAGAAAATTGAAAATAAAATGAAAAACAGAAAACAGAAACAGAAGCAAAAACAGAAAACAAAAACAGACTAAAGTAAAACAGAATAGAAAATAGAATACAATTACAATAAGATAATCAGCTAGATACCAGGGTCAAAGACCATTCTCACGAAGTCTTGAGTTGCCCCTGTAGAGTCATCTGCTGAAGCTGTAGAATCAGAACTGGAACTAGAACTAGAATCAGCTTCAGATGCAGATTCAGCAGGATTGTCATCGCTTAAAAATGTAGAAATTTCTGCACAGATGGCACAACTCATGTCACCATCACAAACAGAATGTGAATGGCACTGGAGATAACCCTCTATACCCACAAAGTCAGGGAATTCAGAATATAGCTCCTCATACACATCCACTAACTCTGTGGGAGCATCAATGACCACAGCCTCTGGAATAGAATCATCTTGTTCTAAAACGGCTGCAATTTCAGAACAAGCAGTGCAAGCAGAATCACCACAACTGCAGCACAGAGAATCAGGACTGCTCAAGAAGGCAGATATTTCAGCACACACTGCACAAGGTACATCACCATCACAGTCAGGACAGGAGTTGCACTGAACAGAGTCTTCAACACCAACAAAATTTGGGAAGTCAGCACAGAGCTCATCACACCCATCCCCAACTAGATCATCAGTCAAATCAATGTGAAAGACAGAGTGCTCATCCATGGAATGCTGCATAGGCTCAAAAATATTGAACTGCACAACAGAGTCTCCAAACTCCATGGATAGAGTTTCTGCATGAACATCAATCTTGGTCCGTGCGGTCTTGAGGAATGGCCTGCCTAGAATGAGTGGAGCCTTGCTGGATTGGGACTGTCCCTCCATCTCCAGAATGTAGAAATCTGTTGGAAAGATCAGCTCATCAACTCTGACCAGCACATCTTCAATCACTCCAGCTGGATGTGCACTACTCCTGTTGGCTAGCTGGATCACAACACCAGTAGCTCTCAAGGGGCCAAGTCCAAGAGAACTAAACACAGTCATAGGCATCACATTAATGGAAGCACCGAGGTCTAGCAAGGCATGCTCAAACTTGGATTTGCCTATAACACATGGAATGGTGAAAATGCCTGGATCCTTGCACTTCTGGGGCATAGGCTGAATAAGGGCCGAAACATTCTGACTCATGCTAATTTGCTCATTGCCCTTCAGCCGCCTCCTCTGTGTGCACAATTCCTTGAGAAATTTGGCATATCTAGGAATTTGCTTGATAGCATCCAGCAAGGGAATGTTAACTTCCACCTTCCTGAATGTCTCCAGAAGCTCTTGATCCTTCTCTGTCTCATCTGTTTTCTGAGACAGAGTAGCTCTCTGTGGAAAGGGAAGAGGTGCAGAATATGTAGGCTTCTGTTGTGGCCTCTCTGGAGTGGAACTACTAGTGTGCTGGCTGGAACTGCTAGGGTCAGCAACAGGTATAACTGGCACACTTGGTTGACTCTGAACTGTAGGTGCAGGGTTCGGAATTGACTTGCCACTCCTAAGAGTGATTGCACTCACATTCTTCGAATTGGGGTTAGGAATGGTCTGAGAAGGAAGGGTACCAGAACCTTGGGATTGCAATTGACTCACAGATGATGCCAATTGTCCAATCTGCATTTCCAGATTCTGCATGGTGGACTCCGCTCTCTGCTGGAACTGGATGTTGCTTGTGGCCATCTGCTTGACTAAATCTTCCAAAGAAGACTCAAGTTTGGATGTTGACGGGTTGGCTGGCTGCATAGGCTGCTGCTGGAATTGTGGCCTGTTCTGTTGAAACTGGCCCTGCCTGGCTGGCTGAAATTGGCTCTGTTGTTGCCAAGGTTGCCTATATTGCTGCTGTTGCTGTGGCTGTTGTTGGGAGAACTGCTGTTGTGGTGCTGCAGCATTGCCATATCTGAAATTTGGATGATCCCTCCAACCAGGGTTGTAAGTGTTGGAGTACGGATCATATCTAGGCTGCTGCTGCTGTTGGTATGGGGATCGACCAGGAAAAACACCTACTGCAGCTACAGAGGGATCCTGAAATCCAGAATCACCATCTTGCAGTGTAGGGCATGCGTCTGTAGGATGTGATGGACAAGCACAAATGCCACACACGCTTGCAGGTTGAGGGGTGGATACTTGTCTCCCCACTGCCAATTGCCTGACCAAGGAGGTCAGCTCGTCAAGTCTGTGCTCCATTCTTTGTTGGTCAGCAAATGACACACCAACTTCATTGACTCCTCTAGTGGAATGAATCATCCGAACACCAAACTGCTGGGAATTCTCTGCCATATTGGAAATTAAATCTCTGGCAGCAGCAGGTGTTTTATCCACTAAGGCTCCTCCACTAGCAGAATCAATGTTACTTCGATCAGAAGGTGACAAGCCTTCATAGAAATATTGTATCAACAGCTGATCACTTATTTGGTGATGGAGGCAGCTTGAACATAGCTTGGTAAACCTCTCCCAATACTCGTGCAATGTCTCCCCTGGCAGTTGCCTTATGTCACATATGTCTTTTCGAATGGCAGCAGTTCTGGATGCAGGGATGAACTTGGCCAGAAACAGCTTCTTCATGTCATTCCAATTCCTGACCGAACCTTGTGACAAGTAAAAGAGCCAGTCTTTAGCTGCATTAGCCAGAGAGAAAGGGAATGCTCTTAACTTGATATGCTCTTCAGAAATTCCTTGTGGCCTCATGGTGGAACAAACCACATGAAATTCCTTCAAATGCTTGTGAGGATCTTCACCTGCAAGACCATGAAACTTTGGCAGCAAGTGTATCAATCCAGACTTTAATTCAAAAGCAGTATCAATTTCAGGATATTGGATCCCTAAAGGTTGGTAAGCAACATCAGGGGTGGCCAATTCCTTAAGAGTTCTATCTCTAGGCTGCATGTTATTATTATTGTTATTTCCAGCTCTATTAGCATTATCAGCCCTATCACCTTCATCAACAACAGGATCAACAATAGGAATAACAATAGGAGTTCTAGCTTCAGCCATAGTAGGATCTAAATTATCCACAGTCCTATGTGCTCTATTACGGGTATGCAAGGTTCTCTCTATTTCAGGATCTCCTTCAAGCAATACAAAGAAAGAAGACCTAGTCATACACCATGCAAACAAGTGGCTAAATGCCTAAACACACCACAAAGCAGAAAAACACAGAAAAACACACAAAACTGACAAAATCTAGCCAAAACTCAAAGGGAGAAGACCTAGTCATACACCATGCAAACAAGTGGCTAATGCCTAAACACACCACAAAGCACAAAAACAGAGAAAAACACACAAAACTGACAAAATCTAGCCAAAACCGAAACACACCAAAAACACAAAACAAAGGTAAAAAGACACCAAAATAGGACTAGAAAAGGTATCTAAACATTTTTTAAAATTTTTCTACCACCACAGGACGAAAGGTGGATGAAAATGGAACTCAAAAATCAAATAAAAAATCTTAAAAAAATGGAAAAGTGGTCAAAACAGTCGAATTTGGCTTAAAAACACAGACCTCACGGCCAATAGCAGTGACTTGTGTGAGTTAGGGTCTTTTCCTTCAACCCAGAAAGTTTCAGGTCAATCGGAGCTAAAAATTTCGTTTTGAACAGTAGACCCAGAAATCACTAAATCAAGCCAAACCGAAGGAAAACCAAAGGGGAAATGGTCCAAATGGCCAGAATTCACTCAATGACACTATAAAACATCTAAGCACACTCCAAATCAAGAAAAACAATGGCCACTGGCCTCAAACAGAATGGATACTTGGCCAAAAAGTATGGAAAAAGTGGCCAAAACCCTAAAAACAACAAAAACTCAAACACAAGGGGGGTGAATTAGGGAAAGTTAAGAGTCAGTTTTACTACTAATACTACTGATTCAAAACAAAGAGGGTGAATTAGGGGAAAGTTAAAAGTCAGTTTTACTACTATTACTATTGATTCAAAGATAGAACAATCCCCGGCAACGGCGCCAAAATTTGATAAGCAGCCGAGACTCCTCAAATTAATTAAGTTTAAGATCGGTTACCTAGCTATTTGCAGCATAGGACAGCCCTAAGTCGAACCTAAGGATTGTTCTATTTAGTGAATCATATTAAGAAGCATGTAAACAGGGGGTTTTATTTGGTTTACGTGATTAACAGAAATTAATTGAAAGTGGTAAAGTTTAAGAGAAAACAACCAATCCAAGCCTTAACTGATTCTGATTTTAGTTCATCTTTGATTTCTAATGATCCATTCAATTATTAACCATGTTCTTGGCCTTTAAAACATATCAAGAAGCCTCTCAATGTTCTATGGATTCCACTGGTTAAGCAACCAGAATTTGGTTTTAACTGAGACCAAATGAATTAAGCAAACATTCAAGTCTAGTTTTACCTAAGTCCATGATCCAGCCAAGGTGATTAATCCATCCAAAAGCTCAGAAACATTAATCAACCATACAATCCTCTTTAATCACATGTAATTAAGTAATCACACATGAAGATCCAAATTCGAATTTTAACAATCCAAACAGAATAATCTAGAGGAAGCAAGAAACAGATTAATCATTGAATGAATAACAACAACACATAATCTCAAAACCAATAATCAGAACAGCCAAAACCTGGATTGATTTGATGAATTAGCCCTCCATGAACAAGAAGAGCTGAGTTCTTACAAAATATCTAAGAGAAAACTTAAGAGCTAAGGAAGGCTAGAAAGCTGTCTAAAAATATCTAAAACTTGATTATGAATTTCGGCTGCCCCCCTCTTGCTGATATAGACCTCCAATTTTACATGCACACCCAAATTGCCCTTAGGGCACACTTGTTCCCATGGGCCTTAGCTTCAATTGGGCTTTGGTTTGGGCCCATTTGGACTTGTCATGAGGAAGTTAGGCCCATTTAAGTGGCAGAAGGTGTCTGGAACCGTCAGCTAACTTGCACAGCAAATAAGACCATCTTCCACATAAAATATGGTGAACCGGTCTTCATATCAATTGAAGCTCTGTCTGTTAGCTTTCCAATGGTACCAGTTTCAGGTCCATATGACATCTACAACTCAAGTTATGACCCAAATACTGCATGTAGGTCAGGATCCTGCGACAGCATGTCTTCTCTGGCTTCCAGGCTGCATATGACCTTTTGAACGTCCGAATTAGCTTTGGAGCCCTGAAATAAAGTTGTAGACAATTCTATCATATTTCCTACAAGGTATGACTCGGAATTTTTGGACATCCAGAACTCAAGATATGCATGAAACACAGAGACAGCATAAAATGCTGAGTATTGCTGGAAATTGCAATTAGGCACAAATGGATCCAAAGTCATGAAATGAGGTCTAAGTCTATGCAATTCAGCCCAAAAGAGGTTTAAAAGACTAAGTATGAGGGATAAATATTGTATAAAAAGTGTGTTCATCACTTCCCTGTGTCTTAGGCAGTGTTTTAAGTGGAGATACTTCTATAAGTGACACAGTACCAACACGGCCGTGTTAGTGACTGTGTTTGTGACTTGGCAAATTTAAATACTTACCTGAGACAACACATGGCCGTGTCTCTTAATGATTAACTCTGAGTAAGTGACACAAGA
Organism: Cercis canadensis; assembly: GCA_003255065.1. Classification (NCBI taxonomy): domain Eukaryota; kingdom Viridiplantae; phylum Streptophyta; class Magnoliopsida; order Fabales; family Fabaceae; genus Cercis; species Cercis canadensis. The sequence goes on along the minus strand of QAOA01007174.1, from coordinate 48,748 downwards.
CTAAACACAACCGTGTCACCCACCGTGCCTTCCTGTTGGATTGTCTGTGAGGTCTGAACGTTCGCTGCCACGGCCATGTATGTGCCCGTGTATTTCCCTCTAGCTCTCTGTATGGTGTACACGGGTGAAGACGCGGCCATGTTCCAGGCCGTGTTATCCTATTGAACTCTCTGCCTTCTTTACGCGGGTCAGGACATGGCCATGTCACTGGCCATGTTCTCCCCTGTTATGCCAAAAACGAAACTTAGTGAACAATAATGACATGAAAGGAAATGAAAAACAAAAAAACATAGGGAAATCAACTAAAAGTAAGTAAAGACAAAGGGTTAAAAACTTGGGTTGCCTCCCAAGAAGCGCTTAATTTAAAGTCCTAAGCCGGACTATCTCTGAGACTATGCTGGTGCAGAGAGGACCAATGAAGAGATTTGATGTTTAACCTCATCTCCCCAATAATGCTTAAGTCGTTGCCCATTAACCTTGAAACTTCTTCTCAATTCCATGTCAGCCACCTCAATAGCTCCATAGGGATAAACTGTCTTGATTACAAACGGGCCTGACCACCTCGATTTCAGTTTCCCAGGGAAGATTTTCAACCGTGAATTGTATAGCAACACTTGTTGTCCTGATTCAAAATTCCTTTGGACAATTATCTTATCATGTCATCGCTTTGTTTTCTCTTTGTAGAGCTTGGAACTCTCATAAGCTTTATGTCGGAATTCATCCAATTCATGAAGCTGAAGGACCCTTTTCTCCCTTGCTGCTGCCAGGTCAAAATTAAGGATCTTAGTGGCCCACCATGCTTTGTGCTCCAATTCCACAGGCAAATGACAAGCCTTGCCATACACTAATTGGTAAGGGGACATGCCGAGAGGTGTCTTCAATGCAGTGCGGTATGCCCACAGAGCATCATCAAGCTTCATGGCCTAATCTTTTCTAGAGGCGCTGACAGTCTTCTAAAAAATCCTCTTCAACTCTCTATTTGACTCTTCAACTTGTCCACTGGTTTATGGATGATATGAGGTTGCTATGCAGTGCCTCACACCATACTTACTCAATAAAGCATCCATTCGCTTGTTGCAGAAATGAGTGCCCTCATCACTGATCATTGCTCTTGGAACTCCAAATCTTGAGAATATGTGCTTTTTGAGGAAACTCATAACTACCTGAGCATCATTGGTTCTAGTTGCAGTTGCTTCAACCCATTTGAACACATAGTCGATTGTGACCAGGATATATTCATTAGAGTATGATGATGGGAAAGGGCCCATAAAATCTATTCCCCAAACATCGAATAACTTGACTTCGAGTACTGAATTCAGAGGCATTTCATGCCTTTTAGAGATATTGCCAGTCCTTTGGCAGCGATCACACGTCTTCACATAATCATAGGCATCTTTGAACACAGTTGGCCAGTAGAACCCTGATTGGAGGACTTTTCCAACTGTCCGATCGCCACTGAAATGACTGATGGACTTTATCCGGCAAGTGTACCGAGTCACACAAGTAGTAATATATGAGTAGAGTATCGTCCTCAGGGATTAAAGCAAACAACTACCAATTTCTCCAACACTAGTTCTATTTGGAAGAATAAACAATTTGGATTGAAGGCAGCCTAAAAATGACTACTGCGGTTCACTAAGTAACAAAATTCAAATGAATATGTAAGCAGCTTAAATAGCGATTTAACTGTGAAATTGATGATAAGAATGAGAAGGTTAGGGGTTGATTTCATTCGCTTGCAAATTCAGTTACTTCATAGACAAAGTAACCTTGGGATCAATACTGAACTAATTATTCCAGTTACAATTCCTTTGTTGTTGGTTACTTTCCCTAATGTGATTGAACCCAATCACTTGGTGAAACAATCCTCCCTATCCCAATTAATTGTCCAATTCCTTGACACAATTAACTAGTCTAGGTAATTAAGCTCTAAGAAATTAATTCAAGATCACCTAAACTAAGTTATCTATTCCTAGATTAACTCAATTCAAGATAGAATTCACAAAAGCATATTCGTATCTTATTATTCCTAGCATCGAAACAAATCTTTAACTATTCAAATGGAGGCCAGTCATTTAAACACATTAATAACAGTAAATTCCATTTAACAAGAAGAATTGTACTAAAACAAGTTCATTCAATCTTGAAACCTCATTACAAACGAATTACATAAAACCCCTAACACTAAGAGTTTAGCTACTCATGACTGAATTCAATAACATTAAACAGATAAAATTCAACATAGGATGAGAAGAAGAAAAACTAGATGTGGATCGAGTCCCAATTGCTCCTCTTCGTGCTCTAGCTCCTCACCTCCTTTTTCTTCCCAAGTACCACCTCCTAACAAAAGAAGAGCTAAAAATAGAAGAGTCATCCATAAAAATCTCAATAAAATTTTCATTCATGTCAGAGAATATGAAAAACATACACCTTTGGAAAATGGCCAGTGCATTGCACAATCCGAATGACATCCTTATGTATGCATAAACTCTATAGGGGCAAGTGAAGGCGATTTTTTCTTGATCCTCCGGAGCTATGGCAATCTGGTTGTAACTTGAATAACCATCCAGAAAACAGTAATGCTCATGACCAGCTAGGCGTTCCGGCATTTGATCTATAAATGGGAGTGAGAAATGGTCATTTCTCGTGGCATCATTAAGTTTTCTATAGTTAATGCACACGCATCATCCTGTGACCGTTCTAGTGGGAATTAATTCATTTTTTTCATTCATCACCACTGTTGTTCCCCCTTTCTTGGGCACTACCTGAATTGGGCTCACCCATGAACTATCCAAGATGGGGTAAATAACACCTGTATCTAGAAGTTCTACTACTTCCTTTCGTACTACTTCCTTCATAATCGGATTCAATCTCCTTTGGGGTTGTACTACTGCTTTATGGTTTTCTTCCATGAGGATCTCGTGCATGCAAAAAGAAGGACTGATGCCTTTTAAATCAGCAATCGACCATCCAATGGCACTCTTATGTATAACTATTCATTGATGTCTGCATTCTTGGAGCACTGTAGAGTCGCAACATAAATGAAACTTCTATTGTCAGGGGGAGTAGCCATAGAAATGGAAGCCTTTGTCAATTTCACGTCCTGGTTTTGTTTGAGGAAGCTAATGGGTTACTTCTTCAGAGAATGAACTGTTGTACTGCCCCCCGTGTAAGTGCTAGACTAAGGTGCAAATAGGCCAGTTTTTGTCTTTTCTCTCAGATTTTGTGCCATCCAATGGGCTCAAGTGCTTTTGGAGGGAAAATGATGAAGGATTATGAGGTATATGATATCTACCATTGATATACATGGATTTTATGTGATCATGCCCTGCTAGATGAATCCAATGGTTGGACCTCCACTAAATACCTATGGCATTAAAACAATTATAAAATTAAAAAGCATAACATCCCCCATAAAAGTAAGTAGCATGCATAGACAAAGTTTAATTTCTGGTTGCAACTTTGTAAAGAGTCAAATGTCATTGCTCTCTACTAACCAAAAAAATAAAAATGTCATTGCTCTCTCATTCGCAAGTGGCATATCAAGCATAGACCATATAACATATTTTCATTTCTTTATTGCTACTTTTGGTGGACTCCTTTTAGATGTTGTATGATAAATCTGTAACTGTTATTTTTTAGTCACACTTGACATCTATTATTATTATTATTATTATATATGCACATAAAATTATAAAGTGTTATATTAATAATATCACAACTCTGCAAGTTTTGCTTCATGTTGTCGAAGGAATTTATGATCTTAGGTTTGTGCTGTCCTCATTATAAAGATAAATATTAATCCATTAAATAAAAAAATAGAAATATCATATAACAATGCCAAAAATGAATGTCCAAGTACTTAATTAGAGAAATTATCTTTAACAAATATTTAGGGTCATCATTTTTAGTAGTTATTACATATATCANAATGGTCTTATTTATTTAATGAAATTTACAATCAAATTAAGAATAAGTTCTTAATTAGTGGCATATATATATCTAAAGTGAAAATGATGAATAATTTATAATTTTGTTATTATTATCAAAATAAAAGCAAGGAGTTAAGTTTTGAAATATCTTAGGTGTATACAGAAAAATAAAAGCAATCAACTATCCAGAAAACCAAATACGTTGAGCTTATATTGCCCATATAAATTGGGCATGCGGGTCCATTAGAAATCCAACAACCCAATATGTCATAGTGAACACCCCCCCACCCCACGTTTGGGCCATAATCAGCGACCGAAGCCTAAAATATAAACAATCAATTGTTAAGTGGAATATTGTTTATTACTGACACTTTGTATGGAATCATCTGAACTGTAGCTGCCTTATATAATTAAATGTTACTTTTTGAATCATATTTTTGGCTTCACTGAAATTATATGTACAAGCAAGTGAGCAAAACCTATCTTCCAAGGGAGAAAACAAACTAACGTTGAAGAACATATTGATTAATTGATAAGGAAATAAAAATGGAATTAAACCATATGAAACCCAGCATAGGGTCTTATCAGTGTATTAATAGCCTAATGTAAACAAATATGCATTAATTTAATATTATAAAGTATTCATAACCATCATTCATATTATCAAAATGACATTCAATTTAAAATAAACTTCTTAATTAGTGACTTGATGTAATAAACAATGTTAATTTGTCTCATATAATAATAATAACACCAGCTATAAGATTCTTCACATGGGTGCACTACATTTCGAACTTTTCCTCAATATATTGGCATTTCATCTAAATTTCACACAAACATCAAACATAACATGTATGATATAGCTTAAATGATTGTGCATGTGACACAAAATACACGTTTAAAAATTGAATTTCACATATCAGTATATTTTCATTATTTGCTTTCTAGTGAACTCTAACTTTTTTAAAACTTGCATACTATGTCTTAATCTTGAATACGCTTAAAATATGAAGTTCACTAACTCTAAACAAAATACAACAAAATCAAAATTTCAGCACAAAACAAAAATTGTAATTATCCTTATCACTAATAAAAAAAAAACAAAAGATTGACTACAAAATTGGAATTATCAAAGTTATAGTGAACTTGGCCATTTTACTGATGAATGTCATATATAAAAATTTCTTGTGCTAAGTAAAATGTATGAGGTATTTACTGCCTCCTCAGTGAGTCGTGAACAGTTGGAGAATGTGACAAAAGATGAGTAAAAAGATTAGCAGGTTTACGGAATTGGTCTATTTGGTAAAAGGGTTTCAACGATTTGGTATATTTCAGTACTACTTTGATTAACTGCCTTTTATATAAATTGTTAACTTGTTATTCTCAAATTTACCTGCCTTATATTGTTAAGTTAACTTGTTATTCTGAAATAAGGTCTCTTTTCTAGTGCACCCCCTTCTCTTTTCTTGCATACAGTAGACAAGATGTACTGGTATGGGTCTTTCATAGATGGTCCCAATAAAGGAAGCACATGTAAGATTCAGTTGCTCCTGAAAATTGAGGGGGGTTTCTGATATGTCACATCTCAACCTGACATGGACTTTCACCTCATGTACTCCATTCATGAAAAATAAAATCTTTTTAATTTATTTCCATTCTTTAATTGCACATGGAAGAAAATTGCAATCAGAAAACTTATTGAATTTAAATAACTACTACTTTAGTATGTAATTTGAAATCATACCCACATCTGAATCATGATCATCGAAATTTAATTGGGTCAAATGGGCAAAAAGTTAAGTTTAGTTTAAATATAAATTTAGTCAGATCTTATACAAACCTATTATGTATGCTCGACTTCAATGTTGTATTAAGCCAAACAAGTTATGTTAAATATGGTCTCATGAAAAAGTTAATATAATTAATTATGTTAGAAAATGCATGCCTAATTAACCCATGCTTTGGCATATCCAATATAATTTATTCCTCTTGATTTTGCAAGATATAATAAATTTGTTAATATTTTAATTAACAATGACAAAAACCATTCTTTTGTGGCATGATGGTCTGTCCTATTTGTTGACAATCCATTGGGATGTTGGATACAAAGTATATGAAGAGTTTTACAATAGACAAAAGAGAGAAATTAATCAACTTCCCTCCTCCTTACAATGTAGAGTCCATGAGGGAATCTCACAAGAGCCAATGGAAGTGACATGTCAAATAGAGAATGAGAGAAGAGGTTGGGTCGGGCTGGGTAGTGGTGATAATCATATCCTATATGGATACGGTTTTAGACCTAAGGTGAAGAAGTGTCATAACCAATGGGGACTACTACATCACTTCTAATGTCATTCAGAAAACCACCATCAACATGAACTACCATCTCCTATATATTGACTCTAAAACTCAAGGAAGGCAACCTTCCTAAGAAGACCCACCATATATTTGCCCTTTGGATCTCTAGGTTGGACAGCGTGTTTTGTAGGGAGAATAATAAATAAATACCTCTCCCCTAACTTAAACAACGTCAAAAACATGTAGTTATATATTGCATGTAAGTCATTTTTTTTTTTGTTAATCAACGAGGCAAGAGCCTAGCAAGCACAAAGCAAAACAGAAACTGACGTAGCCCTAGAGACGCCCATGCAATCCTGAAACAGAGTATCCATAATACACATAGGGGGTTAAGAAAACTGAACTACACTAAACGAAGCATCATGCCCCTTCCTAGCTAAACCATCAGCACATTTATTCCTCTCCCTAAACACATGCATAATATTAAGATCCCAGCCTCCATGCTTCATGTCTCAAATTTATTGGATTAAATTGAAGCAAGAATGGTGCCCCTGTTTGCAGCTTGTTGTTACCTGTGGCTGGGGTGTTCACTATGACATATTGGGTTGTTGGATTTCTAACGGACCCGCAGGCCCAGTTTATATGGGCAATATAAGCCCAACGTATTTGGTTTTATGGATAGTTGATTGCTTTTATTTTTTTGTATACACCTAAGATATTTCAAAACCTCACTCCTTGCTTTTATTTTGATAATAATAACAAAATTATAAATTATTCATCATTTTCACTTTAGATATATATATGCCACTAATTAAGAACTTATTCTTAATTTGATTGTAAATTTTATTAAATAAATAAGACCATTACATATGCCTAATTTATACATAAAGTTCCAATGTAACACATGAAAAATATGTACTTTTCTCATTAGAAACTTAGTCCCTTAACTATGTATTTTAATTAAATTTATGGGGTCAATTCATAATTTAATAAAATATTGGATGACATTATTGCATTCCTTAAAAGTGGTTCTTTAGGTACCAGTAAACACAATGTAGACTATTTTCCTGAAATCCAACATTCCATAAAGACAATTTGCAACAGTGCCCATTTTTTAAAGTCATCCATTTCATAATTAATAAATTTCTAATTGAGATGAGAGAGACGAGAGAGATGAAAAACATACAAAATTTTATAATTAAATGTACATGATTATCAATTACATCAAATACCTACTGAGAAACATTGCTAGCACTGTCAACAAAAAACCAATTACTATCTCCTCCAAAAGTCTATCTCCACCATGATTACCATCGCGAACAAAATGTGGCTTTGTATTAATGATTTGTTGATCTGGTATTGCTCTCTCATGGGCAATAGTTTGCAACTGAGGTTGGGGATGTTGTATGAGCACTGGGTTAGCAGGGTTTGCTGGCATTAGTGGTTGAGGTCCAACAGTAGCTGCAGGAGGATCCTCCTAATGTGGTGGTGGTAGCTGCCAACGTGGCCCATAAAGTGCCCATGCAACTTCAGCTTCCTCTATACTCCTAAAAGATTGGTACGAGGCACCGCTGAAACCATCAACTTGCAACTGTGCCTCTCCCCAACTTAGATAAATTCCTGGTTGTCTACCAGAGAAGACTACATAAATTTTTTGCCTACCTCTGGCCACTGGTCTCATCGTGAGCCACACTTATGAAAACTACTATAACGGCAACGAACAAGTTCTCTGGTGAGCCAGACTTACGAAGAATACTATAACTACAACGCACAAGTTGTCATTGAAGTGAAGCCGCTTTTATAGAATAGTAAGATAGTTATGGTGGGGTCCACTAATATTTATTAAGTTAGAAATGCATTATATATATATATATATATATATATATATATATATATAATAAAAGAATATATATACTTATTGCATCATGTATACTTGTTGATTTTATTTTATTTGTTTAGCCAACGGGAAGCAAGCCCAACAAAGAAAAACACAAAACTACACAATGATTGACGTGGGCATCGAAACACCCATACAATCCTTTACTAGAAGCTGTGTAATAAACACAGGAGGATCAAAAAATTGAATAGAAAACTTAAACGAGCATCGTGTCCCCTCCTAGCTAGAGCATCGGCACAGTTGTTGGTCTCCCTAAAGACATGCTTCATATCAAGCTCCCAGTTTCGACGCTGCAACCCACAAACTTCTTAAACTAAGTTGTAAAAGGGATAGCTCGGTGCTACAGTTAAGCAAAAGGTGCATCACACATTCAAATCTATTTCTACCTGAACTCTTGGCATACCCAGCTCCCATGCAAGGCAAAGTCCATACACCAGCCCCCAAAGCTCTGCATGAAGTACTTGTTGGTTTAAGTGTAAGAGATAAGTTATTTTGAAAAAGGACATGTTAAACGTGGCCATCGTGCAACAATCTTAATGATAGAAAGCTAAAAACCACCCAGAGAACAAGAGATTGGCGAGGCCGAGTTGAGTCATCCTGAGTCACCTGTGTCCCGAGTTGATGCATGGCTTCATGCAACCATTCTCCACGTTCTTTCTCTTTGCCCGATAGATAGGATTTGGCTTGGGCACCATCTCACTGACGTGCATGCCTAACTGCATCCCTTTCTTTTACGATATAAAGATTGGTAGTAAGAACGATTGTTAAAGAATTGAGTTCTGAGTTTCAGTTCTATATCATTTTCCATAGGGCCTCATATTCTGATTTCTAGCCATGGTGTAAGAATCATAATGGTAGAAAGCAAAAAACCAGCAACAGAACACCCACAAATGGCAAGACCGAGTTGAGTCAGTCGTGAGTCACCTGTGCCCCGAGTTGATGCATGGCTTCATGCAACCATTGTCCACATTCTCTCTCTTTACCCGATAGATGGGATTTGGCTTAGGCACCATCTCACCGACGTGCATGCCTAACTACATCCCTTTCTTTTACGATATAAAGATTGGTAGTAAGAACAATTGTTAAAGAATGCAGTTCTAAGTTTCGGTTATATATTGATGGTATGGGGCCTGATATTTTGATTTGTGGCCATCGTGCAAGAATCCTTTTTAACTGGTAGAAAGCAAAAAACCAACGACAGAACACCCACAAATGGCGAGACCGAGTTGAGGCAGTCTTAAGTGACCTGTGCCCCGAGTTCATGCATGGCTTCCTCCAACCATTGTCCACCTTTTCTCTTTTAGCCCGATAGATGTGATTTGGTTTGGGCACCATCTCACCGACGTGCATGTCTAACTGCATCCCTTTCTTTTACGATATAAAGATTAGTAGTATGTTTTGTTAAAGAATGGAGTTCTGAGTTTCAGTTCTTCATTGATGTTATTAGGGTTGATAATATGATTTTCTTTTGTTGTGTGAACATGTAAGTGATGTATTATGTTGTTTTCCTCCTGAGGTTAAAGAAAAAATGAAGGAACTATCTCCAGTAATGTTTGAGGACTTTGTGAAGCCATTCCAGATAGTTGGAATAGGTACTTTCTTCCCTAATGCTTGATTTGGTTAGTATTATGATATGCACCTACGTGGGCATTTGGGTGCAAAAGCTTGCATGTTGACTTCACATATATTTGCATATATAGCATATAATTGCAAAGTGAATCCAAAACCTGACTAGTTTTATAGAACAAGTAGTTGCTCTTAAGGATGTTGACTTATTTGAAGTTCCACTCCATATATGTTGACACATTTAGATGTTTACATCAAAACCTTACTTCCCAACAGTGTCAGAAGGACAAGAAGCAACAAGTTGTCAGTTCCCTTAGTATGTCTACTGCCTACCAAAAATTTGTGGCAAAACTAAGGTATAAGTTGAATCCAAAAGAGGTGTTAGCTTGCCCATGTTATTGGCCAACAAGCAACTGAAGCAATTCGATTGATGAATTGTTTGGTGCAAATCATGTTGGCCTTGAAGACTTGGCAAATATATCTTCACACATGGTGTTACCAAATTGAAATGAGCCTTAGGTGCACAGTTCTTGCTACTGTTGTATATCCTATTATTTGAATAGATACTATTTTAACTTTGTTTTCAATTTTTATTCTGAGGCATATATATAAATTTAAATGCTCAGTACTATGTCGTTTTTGTTATTATATATGTAGTTGGACATTTTCATTTAAATCATGTAATGTTTTTCTTTTTGGTACATGTGGACACCAAAACCTAAGATTATAAATGTATTACACACCATGAAGCAGAAATTTTATTTGATCCCCCATTTAATATATCATATTATAATCTTATGTGCATATTTTTAATTTTATATATATATATATAGTAAATAGAAGTCAAATGTGACTAATAAATTAGTATAGCTTGCTTGGTTATCAATGTTACCATAGTAGAGCCCACAAAAAGTCGCAATAAAGAAACAGAAAGTACTTGTGGTTGGTCTTAATGATATATGTAATAACTACTAAAAATGATGACCCTAAATATTTGTTAAAGATAATTTCTCTAATTAAGTACTTGAACATTCATTTTTGGCATTGTTATATGATATTTCTATTTTTTTATTTAATGGATTAATATTTATCTTTATAATGAGGACAGCACAAACCTAAGATCATAAATTCTTTCGACAACATAAAGCAAAACTTGCAGAGTTATGATTTATTAATATAACACTTTATGATTTTATGTGCATATATAATAATAATAATAATAATAATAATAATAATAATAATAATAATAGATGTCAAGTGTGACTAATAAATAACAGTTACACATTTATCATACAACATCTAAAAGGAGCTCACCAAAAGTAGTAATAAAGAAATGAAAATATGTTATATGGTAGTTACAATAAGACAAAATTTGTGGTCTATGCTTGATATGCCACTTGCGAATGAAAGAGCAATGACATTTTTGTTTTTTTGGTTAGTAGAGAGCAATGACATTTGACTCTCTACAAAGTTGCAACCAGAAATTAAACTTGGTCTATCCATGCTACTTACTTTTATGGGGGGTGTTATGCTTTTTGATTTTATAATTGTTTTAATGCCATAGGTATTTAGTGGAGGTCCAACCATTGGATTCATCTAGCAGGACATGATTACATAAAATCCATGTATATCAACGGTAGATATCATATACCTCCTAATCCTTCATCATTTTCCCTCCAAAAGAACTTGAGCCCATTGGATGGCACAAAATCCAAGGGAAAAAAAACTGGCCTATTTGCACCTCAATCTAGCACTTACACCCGGGGGGGGAGGGGGCAGTACAGCAGTTCATTCTCTGAAGAAGTAACCCATTAGCTTCCTTAAACAAAACCAGGACGGAAAATTGACAGAGGCTTCCATTTCTATGGCTACTCCCCCTGACAATAAAAGTTCCATTCATGTTGCGACTCTACAGTGCTCCAACAATGCAGACATCAATGAATAGTAATTCATTTTTCCTTCATAGTTATTTTATAGTTCTTGCTCTTACTTGCAAAAACATTGAGAATACCGAATATTTGATTATTTTTTACAATTTTTTTTATAGTAATTTCTTAAATATTCATCACACTGAAAAATCGGCTTGTGAACATGAACACACCTTTCCTGCTACTCATACTTCAAACGATAATAGTGAACGACGAATGGTATGTACTATATATATTTTTTCTTCCATCTCTTGCCATGCACTTTTCATTGGGTTGAGTAAGGGAGCGGATACTGAAAATAATATACTTGTTGATTTATAACTCTAGGATGAGGTTATAGCAATATTGGCAAGGCAAAATGACACAATAAATTTCTTACGTAAAGAGATAGATAGTTTGTAGAATGTGATAACTATCACTACTCCAACAAATGAAAATACAAAGAAGTCAACAATGGCTAATATCAAAATTCTAAATGATAAGTTTTGGTTAAAATATGGAGGTCAAGGTGTAGAGGATGATATGGTGGAAGTCATTCACTGCTCTACTCCTGCATTTAAAAGTGGTTTGAAGAAGAGGAAGAAATGGGTGCCAAGTTTAGGAGTTGAAGATAAGAAAGACAAGAAATGTTTTATATCTCCTTCAAAACAAATCAAGGGCCCATCTTTTTCGAGTCTTACTTTTTATTCACCATCTGATACTTATTGTTTTGCTGATACACCATTCCCACCAATACCAGTTAAGGAGAAATCCAACACTCCCAAACAAAGGAGACCAACCAAAGCTATGACAACTGCAATGTACAAGGTCAATGAAGTAAGATAATATCATGAACTATTTTTTTTCTTACTTAAGAATCACATTCATCTTAAATACGACTGACCGATTACATATTGTTAGAGATGTTAAAAGCTCATTGAGATATATGGTAGAAATTGGTATGTTAGCAGATTGTAGAGATTTATTACATACAATTTGAAATTGAACAACTACTAATATTTGTTAGATATCATCTGTCATCCTTGCATCTATAAACAAATATATCTTAAAGTAATAAAGATTGCATTAAGGTCCATAATATTTGCATTTTCACCAATTTCAAATTTTGTCAAACATTAGCTATTAATTCAATATGTTCATTTATTTGTTTAATTGCAATGTGCTTCCTGATTTTTGTAAGTAAGAACATTGCCTATTTATTTTATACACACATACAGGACTTTTCCAATAAATTTATTTATTCTCAAAATGTCATTTTTTTTTGTACATGTGAAAATGGCATAAAGCCACCATTGTTGTCTCTGTGATATTATTTTCCTAACACCTACTTCCCTTGCAAGATCTTAATACATCTACAAAATTATTAGCTATTTTGGGGGCTTAAGGAAATGAGAACCGACATTTATTTGTATAAGGAGGATAGTTGGTAGTTTCTCATTTTTTTGTACTATTGTTGTGTAAGAAAATGAAAAATATACAAAAGAGAGACACCAAAGAGTTCCTTGTGCACAATTTTCTTATTGGCCAATACCAAAGGCAAAGATTTGTATGTGAGATTAAATTATGTGTGAGTGTTAAATATTGTTCAATAAGTGTTCAGTTTTATATTTTCTATACTCTTCTAGCAACTAAATTTTTTCATTGCAAAGACATATGATTGTTAAGGGAATACAAGAAATGGGAAGCAACTATTTGGTAACAGTTGCACCCAAACTCAACATAGATTATTACAGTTTTCTATCCATAATATCACCCATGAGGATAATGATTTTTGAACTATATGTACACTGTATACATTTTTCATTCACAGTTTCTCTTTCTAAATTTTATACCATAAGTCACCAGTTTGGTATATAAAGAACCTGAAAGATTACTTCTACTCCTATATGAAACTTATGTTCACAAATGTTTTGGTAAGCCATTGTTGTAAAGTACTCTAGAACTACATGTTAATATGGAGTTAAAGCCAATTATTAGGGTCAAATGTCCCTTTCATTTATTTTTTTTATTGCAATGTGCTTCCTGATTTAAGTAAGTAAAACGATGCTCTTCTTCTATTTTGGATGGAAACAGGACTTTTCCAATTAATTTATTTATTCTCTTGATGTCATGTTTTTTTTGGTACATGTCAAAATGGCATAAAGCCACCATTGTTGTCTCTTTCATATTATTTTCCTAGCACTTACTTCCCTTGCAAGATCTTAATACACCTACAAAATTAGTAGCTGTTTTGGGCAGTTAAAGAAATGAGAACCGACATTTACTTCTATAAGGAGGATAGTTAGTGGTTTGTCATATTTTTATGCTAGTGTTGATTAACAAAATGAGAAATATACAAAGGGGAGACACCAAGGAGTTCCTTGTGCACAATTGTGTTATTGGCCATTACCAATGGCCAAGCTTTGTGTGTGAAAATAAATTCTGTGTGTCTGGTTAATATTGTAGAATAAGTGTTCAGTTTTATATTATATATATTCTTCTACCAACTCAATTTTTTAATTGCACACATAAATCATTATTAGGGGAATACCAGAAATCTGAAACAGCTATTTGATAAGAATAAAAAGCAACAAAGAGGGAAAAGAAAGGTCGAAGAACTATATCAGCAGGCGACATGTGTAAGGAAAGAGGAATCAAGGAAATGGAATTGGGAGAATAAATCAAGTGATACACACCTATCCAACATCCATTCACAAGCAATACAAGTTGAGGACTTCCTTCCGAAGGTGTATTTTTTAATACCGAATTGATGGTTATCCACTTAAGTTATCTGCTATGTTTATTCATAATCTTTACCATTTTATAGGGTTTGAAATTGACATTCAGCCATAAAGATTACATGAGGCTAACACCGGAGGAACTGACTATTGCTTCATATACATTTGTCGATGTTATTGAATTCCCGCAAAAGAATAGGTACCATTATGTTATGAAAAATAAACTTTCACTATAATTCATAATAGGTAATTCAGTAACAAGTGAATTTCATTAACCTATATGAATTCGTTATTGTAGGGAAATATTGGTTGAGTGTGATGAAGGGTATGCTGATAGGTCTACCTTCAACTGCCTAAAGCCTGGAAACTGGATTAATAGTGATGTAAATCAATTTGCCCCCTTTAAATTATAGTTATTACACATCACTTACAATGCATGCAGCACCATATAAAGTAACTAATATGAGTTACTATGATGGGCTTTTCATACAGATTTTGATGTTGCTTGCATGTCAACTGACCAAAAATGCAAGAAATGGAGAGAAGACAAGGGTTTGGTACATGCTCCCATACTTCTCGGTGTGTTTATTTAGATCACCATATACTTGTTATAGGTTCGTGTTAGTAATATTAATTTTTCATTACACTCTATGTAACCCTTAATAACTCTTAATTTCTCCTATCTAATCTAGTTTCCTTGCAACTAAACTTTGTATCCTAAAATCCATTCTTCTCTATTCATTCATTCCACAATGCAAACATAGGAACCTGTTGAACCAAACCCAAATTTCCAAGCTCATTCACGTTCATTTTATCATTCTCATTGCCTTTAATGAAGCTAACCTTCAAGGGAAAGAAAAAATGAAAACTAGCAAGAAGGAGAAGGAGCACTTATAGCAACTGAGCAAAAGAGGTGGTGGTGCTGCTGGATTCCCGGCGGTGGTGGCTGCGCCAGGGACGGGGGCCAGTGCCGGATGCAGTTTCAAGAGGGAGGTAGGAGAGAGCAAGGGAGTGGGAGAAGGAGAAGTAACAATGATATCTTATGCCAACTCACTTACCACATACCTGCACATGAGACACTACAAGAAATAAGCAATTTTCCAACGGAAAATTCCAACGGAATAAAATACCGTGGGAATTTTGTATAATTTCCAACGGAATTTCTATTGGAATATTATTTTTTGAAATTCCAACGGTAATTCCAACGGAATTAAATTACCGTTGGAAAATTCCGTCAGAATTACCGTTGGAATTTTGCAAAAATACTGTTTAAAAAAGTTCCAACGGAATAGTCCAACGGTTTATACCGTTAGAATTTTAATTTTAGGTTACCTTCAGAATCCCTAAACTTCTCTCAATCTGACTCTCCTCCTCCGCCCACTCTCCCTCCCATTCTCAAATCGCTCTCCTCCTCCGCCCGTATCACTCTCCTCCTCCGCCTGTATCACTCTCCTCCTCCGCCCGTATCACTCTCCCTCAGTCTCACTTTCCCTTTCGCTCGATCGCTGTCTCGCCCAGCTCGTTCCCTTTCTCTCGATCGCTGTCTCGCCCAGCTCGTTCCGTTTCTCTTTCTTTCTCGCAATCCAAACGCGCCCACTTCCCTGCAATCAGGTAAATTCCCCCTTATTTTCTGCTTTTTTTCTTTTGTGACTGCTCTCTTAATCCCTAGCTCTTTGAGCTTTCAGTGCTATGTACCATCTGTGACCAGTGAAAAGGGAAGTCAAGGACGAAATATGATTTGATGCATTTTTTTTTTTNGGCGAAGAAAACAAATCAGCAACTATTCTGCAAAATCAAGTGGTGGAGAGGGTAAAGGAAAATGGGAAAATAATGCAACTCGCTTTGAGTTGATGATTGTGTGGACAATAAAAATTTATATCATCATCATAATATGTGATATCAAATATTGATCAAGCAGTTTCCAAACCATGTATATTAAGTAGTTTTCAAACCATGTATATTAAGCAGTTTTCAAACCTTAATTCTCCCTTTCAGTTCATTACCACATGAAAAGGAAAAAAATGAATACCTTTTTCTACAGGGTCGTAAGGCTTGCTCCCTCAAATGGAAGCAAAAAAATAAGCAAAATTAGAGAACAACATAACTCGTTAATTACCAGCAAGAGGGAGAAAGAGCACTTACAGCAACTGAGGAAACGAGGTGGCTCTAGTGCTTGGGTGGTGCCGGTGCTGGTTGCGTTAGGGAGGAGAGGAGGCGGCGGATGTGGTTTGGACACTTAGGGATTTTGCAAATGTTAAGGCTCACCAGCAAAGAGGAAGAAAAAGAAGTGCAGAAACCCAATGCGACGTCGTTCCTTAACTGGGCAGCTGGGCAGCTTTTTTCCTGTTTCATACAAAACACACGCTTTGCATGGAATGGGTAAGTTTGTTAATTAGCAAAGTTTAGTGCAAATTTTATAATTCCCAAATCTCGGTTCCTTTGAAATACTGAAGAAAGACAGTGCAACGTCGTTTTAAACTGGGCAGCTGGGCAGTTTTTCTTCTGTTTCATACGAAACGCACGTTTTCATTGTAGTGGGTATGTTTGTTAATTACCAAAAATATTGTGCAACTACTATAAATCCCAAATGATGTATATACCCGGTTCCCTTTGGCATTAACCTAGACAAATCCTGCAAAAAGAAAGAAAATATCAAAGTATCAGAGAAGTCCCATCAGGGGGGTGTAGCATAGCATCCCCCATAAAGAATTAAGAACATAACTTGTAGCCGACATTCTTCTTCTTTCAAATTCTTTACTTTTGTCTTTTCTCCTTTATTTATTTATTTATTTATTTATTTTTCCTTTTTTTTTAGTTTTTCTTTTCATGAATATAATATGAGGTAACTAGAATTCTCTTTCCACCTGACTATTTACTAGTTACAAAAAATAGAATTGCAGATTGAATAACATGCTCCTAAGCCTAGAAGATAAAATTGAGGAAACTTATTAAATACTTATTTATAAACTTGTGGCTTAAATTAAGAGTAAAAGGTAATTTTGGTCCTTGAAAGATGCATCCAAAATTACTTATGTCCCTAAAAGATTTTTTGTATCACATAAGTCCCTGAATGTTCATTCTATCAATTACTTAGGTCCATCGTTAGGTTCCCATTTGAGAAACTTAACAAACTTTTACACGTGAACCGTTAATTGCTGACTTGGACAATAAACGTTGACATGGCATTTTTGGGCCTGTACTCATATGAAACTATGTGGTTTTGGACTTGGAAATTCAAAAAAAAAAAAAATAGAAGNAAAAAAAAAAAAAAATAGAAGCAAAATTGAATTCAAAGGTGAACTAAAAGGAACATCCAATTGCCCAGAATCATTGTTTCCTTTACAAATTGAAGTCCCATTGGTTGTCAAACCACAAACATGAAACTCTCCATCAACTAAGCTTGACATTGACAAATTCCCATAGAATCTCACTTGCAATTTCCCTTTGATCCCAACACCAAACTCTACTATTTTCCAACAAAATCCCACAAGAAAACCCACTTCAAGAAGTGATGCTACAAAATCAAAATGCCCCCAAGGTGAAGGAAATTCATACCCATTACCTCTCCAACACCAAATAATACCAGAGTTTACTTATCTAGCACAAACTTGAGCATCTCCAACTCTTAAATCAATCAGTTGGATGGATTTATTGTAATATATACATTTGGGTTGGAGGATTGAGTTTGTTAAGCAATGTCCCAACAAAGGAGGCTGAACCCACTGGACTTGAGGCCATAGAAGAAGCTCCGGTCATTGGAGATGGTTTGGAAGGAATAATTAGGCAGGACTAGAACATTTTGGCCATTTTGAAAGCATTGGATTCTTTGGGTAGGCTCGCCAACAATAATGCTGCAAACTATGGCTGTGCCATAGGTAACGGCAGTAGTGGATGCAAAGCTGACGCCGTTAACGGCGGCTAGGGACATCAGACAGAAGAATATGATCAAGATGGTGGTGAAGGTGAATGCCAGAGAGGAGGGTGAAATTGTCATTTGATAGTTGTGTGCTTCTTCCTCTTCATTGAGAGAGATAGAAATGGAAATGGTTCAAGGTTGAAGAAGAAGAAGAAGAAAGGAGTTGTTGATGCTTAAGAGAGATGATACCTATGTTGCTCGGGTACGAAACGTAGATACGACGATTTTTCAAAAAATACGGTACGGTATGCCACGTGTATATATATATATATATATATATATATATATATATATATATCAAATAGAATGAACAATGTTAATATTCTCAAGCATTAAAAAATATAAACCATTAATCCTTAGCAAATAAATAACAACTAACTAGTATTAAGTATTAACTCAAAATACAGATTATCAATCAAAATTCAAATCATAACACTATTAATTTCATCATTTCCATCACCACCATCACCAATGATTACAGATAAAGTGATAAGCTAGCAACTTCAAGACCATTAGCTCAATCAAATAGCTCCCAATTATCTCCAACAACATCCCAATTTTTTGTGTCTCCCATTAAATATTTGTCACTTTTCCTTGACAAAAGACGAAGATTTGTATGAACAAATACTAAACCTTCAGCTCTTTGAGCATTCATAAAGTTTCTCTTCATTGAATGGATAAAGGAGTATGTACTCCAATCTCTTTCACAGCAAGATGATGAACATGGTTGGCCAAGAAGCTTTAAAGCAAGTGCTTGGAGTAAAGGGGCAGCAGCCCCATAGTTATTCCACCAAACTTTTGGTTCCAATCTTCCTCTATCTTTAATGGATTGAGGGCAAGAAAAATCTCCAATGTTTCTAGAGAAATTAGAGAACTCATTGTGCACCCTTGTTAAATGCTCATCACTTTGAAAGTACCTATTGAAAGACCTATTCCTCTCTTTAGATATTTCATCGTCCCGATGTGGAGCAACTCTGAATATATGGAGAAAAAAATTGAATCCATACATCTCAATGCTTAAATATAAAAATAAAAAAAAAAGTTTAAGAAATTAAATGAACATTGATTTAAAAGAAAGGATATAGTCAACCTTATCCCACCAAACTTCATCCAAAAGAGTTCATCGCACATATCCAGCCTTTCCAACATCATCATCTTTATAAGTAGTCAATTGATCACTAATGACTATGTTCTGGAGATAACACTTTATGAGCTTTAACCTTTTGAGCATCACAATGGTTGAAGCAAATCTTGTTTCAGCAATGGCCAGCAATTTCAAAGGCACAAATGCATTAAATATGGATAGCCTCTTTGAATGATTCATGATAAACTTCCTAATAAACATAGCATCCTCACTAACTTGAGTGATCCAATGACACAGATTATAAGCATTCTCATTTTTCTCCGTGTTTTTAGAAGCACAAATATTCTTCAACACAAGATTTAATGTATGCACCACACAAGGGGTCCAAAATATGGATGAATATTTAGCTTCCATAATTAAACCAGCAGCCTTACAAACAAGGGCATTGTCAATGATAATTTGCACCACATTGTTTAGGCCAACCTCCTAGACTACAGATCTCATCAATTGAGCAATATAATTTTTATCTTTATATTCTGCAGAACCATTAATAGCTCTAAAAAATATAGGACCACCATCAGAAGCAACCATAAAATTAATTAGTGGCCTCCTTTGAACATCAATCCAACCATCACTCACTATACTTAACCGCTTCTCCTTCCAAGTCTCTTTAATTGGTAGCATTAATCTCTCAACATTTTCCCTCTCTCTTTGCAACAAAGTAGTTCTCAATGCATTATAACCAGGAGGCGTAAAACCAGAAATAATGTTATTTGCCCACATTTGAAATGCATTTATGTAATGAGGATTACGTGCAAGATTAAAAGATAAATTGTTGTAAGAAATCATAACGCAAGTGCACGTTATCGTTTCCAAGTAATAAAATAAGAGTGAGTTATCGTTCCCACAAGGACTAATGTTATCAACTACCGAAATTGGGTTAATCTCAATTTTATATAATCAACGAGTATGGAGAAATTGTAAGAATAAACTAATTTAAACTGAAAGTAAATAAAAACAGATAAAAATCAAGAATTAATCTAGAGATAAATATCTAGGGCACGAGTATAAGTGAACATGGCCTGAAGAACAGTGAACACGGCCGTGTCTGAGGCTGTGTTTGAAGTCTAGAAAAGGTAACTTAAGTGACATGCCTAACAACCATAAGTGAATACGGCTGTGTTTGAGCTTCTGAAGGTGAAACACTTGAATTCAAAGTAGTATATATATGCACCTAAGAGGGGAAGTAAGGGAGCTCCATCTTTTGGACATCAAGAGGCAAATATCAGAGCCAGAGGTGGTAGCCCAACCTTAGAAGGTTAGAGAAGAACAAGATAGAAGATCAAACCCTTGAAGAAATTCATGAGAATGAGTTTTTTTGATTCTATCTTGTCTTCTCTGTATTCTTTTGATTTAGATTTTATCAGGAACTAAATTGTAAAGGTTTAGATAAGATGAACCCTAGAACTACATCTGCATTCTTCTCCCTTTGGTTCAATGAGAATGTACCTTTCATTTCTTAGAATTGTCTATGATTATTATTTGTGTTAAGTTGACGTAGCATGTCATTGATTTAACACCAGATTTTAGTTTATAGATTGAAAAATTGTAAATTGAACAAGATCACTTGTAGGCAATAGGATTTGCTTGGAATCAATAGAGATAGGATCACATAAGTCTTCTGATTTGAGTCAATGTACTAAAGGGAGTTCATAGAACACGAGCTAATGCATTCTTTGGGGTTTTGATTAGGAAGAGATTTCAGTCAATCAACCTAGGAATAGATGTCATATTGCTTGAGAGAGAATAAGATATAATTCAGGAATTTCCATCAGTCTAAGTAAAGAATTGGTGATCATTAAGTTAAAGATAAAAGTGTAGTGTTTGTTCTAGGGGGATTCTTATCGAGACCTGTCCTTCTCAATTGATAAATCTATCAAATTCGTTGTTATTATTTTTTTGTCTTGTTTATATTAGTTTAGATTAAGTAGTTCTTCGATTAATCAACAATTATGATATTAGATAATAGAAAAATGATTACTACTAATAGCTATAGTTCCTCATGGGAATGATATCCATACTCAATTAAGCTATTCTACAAAATGATAGGTACACTTGCCTAGAGTGATTGTAGTATTGATTTAATTGAATACAATTCTAAAAGAAACATCAGAGGTATATCCCTATCCTACATGTAACATATGTTCTTAATCCCTATGATCTTTAATTACAAATTACCTCCCAGTCTCATTGTAATTGTCTAATTAACTAATTGGTGATCAAACAATTAGAAGCATGAAGATTTGAGAAGAAGAAGACAATTTAATAAAGGAGTTCTTGAATTAAAGAAATAGAAAATAACAAATCTTCCTAGCTAGGCTACATCATAGCCCTAGAAGGGAATTTAGTTCATAGCAAAGAGGAAGTACATGATAAAGTAAAATTCAGTCATAGTTGAAAGAGCAGAAGAATAAAACTTTGTGATGCCGATCGAATTAGCTCCCAAAATATTATCTTCAATCCTTGTTTTTGCTCTCCTTCTTGCCTCTGAAAGGTCCATAATAGAATCCCTTTAGAATTCCTAAAAAGCCTTATTTATTCCCCTTAACAAAAGCCCTAAAAAGACTAAGAATTAAAGCCACGTCTTAAGAAGTCTGGCGCAGGCGCTGTGACTCTAATTTCCTAGGGCTACAGCCCTGGCACTATGTATAAAGTGCCAGATTTTTAGCAAATGGGCCTTGCGGCTCTGGTTTATAAGGGTTGCAGTGCTGCGTCTCAGATACTTGATGGCTAAAATGTAAGGTTTGAGCGTTGCAACCCTGATTTCTTAAGGCTGCGGCGCTTGGTCTCTGGAATGGAGGTTGGAAATCTATTCATGTGCGTTGCAGCTCTGTCTTTCCAGGGCTGAGCGCTTGCTCATTGTCAAGTCCTTTAATTTCTATGCTCCAGGAGCTGCAGCCCTTACTCTCTGTCCTAATTTTTCCCAAATTTCCATTTCTTCACTTGAAAACAAGAAACTTGTGTTTTTCCATTTAAACCTACAATTTAACATAAATAACTCATTAGATGGAAATAAATCTCAATAAACAATCAAATAATTAAGTAAAAGATACCTAAAGAGTGGATATAAAATCCACTCAACAAATACCCCAAAACTTAACATTTGCTAGTGCTCGAGCAAAGAAAATAGATTCCACTTAAGAGCTAACTAAAGAATTAACACTTTTCTTACTCACCATATAGGCCTCAAAGAATTTTAGTTAACCACACTCTTAGAACATTTTCAAGATGATATGCATGTGTCTATTTTCATCCCAAAGTTAATCTCGTCGCACTGGAATTCTGTGTGTGTGTGAGTATAGCCCTTGCTTACCCTACTCTCTGTACTTGAATCAAATTATGCAAATAAACTTCATAAACACATATTCTCCATTAGAATCTCATATGCTTGTTTTTCATGTCAATATCCACTAATGTAGGCCAAACAACATAGAGGATCAAAAGTTCATTTAGTTGGCTTGTAATGTGCAGCTAGTTTAAGGGTAGGATAAGAGATACAATATGGCTAAATTCACTTATCACACTAATTTAGTTTAGAGCAAATCTTAAGAGCAACCATTGGTTCTTTCTTTGACTTCTAACTCCCCCAAACTTATTTTCATCATTACTTTGATATCCACCAACAAAAGTTTTTCTATTTTGAGTTACTACGTCCCAAAATTCGTGCTTTTAAGAAATTTCTTTTCTTTTCATTGCACATTTCATTTCTTTATAGCAGGAATGTAGCTCTTTGATTTTGGTGGCAACATTGCATTGACATTTTTCTTTTCCTTTTCTCCATTAATTCTTCCCACTATTTCTAGCTCTAGATGCTCTTTAACTCTGAATAAGTGCTCTAAATGAGAGGTACAGAAAAAAAAAAAAAAAAAAAAAAAAAANATCCATCCAAAGGCTAAGGTTAATGTAGGTGACAAAGAAAAGGCTAATTTAAGCTCAAAGGGGTATGCTAGAGATCTAATCATCATTCAAAAGGTTTGCTAAAAAGGCCCAAACTGAACAAACATGGCCTAAATCATATCCCTAACATTGTACAGCCTAGGATTTTGCCTTGACTAATAATCAAGCAAGTTCTAGTGTTCGTGAGATTTTGAAATGGCTTAGTTCACATAATCATCTTTAAGCAATGCATATTTCAAGCAAACATGGTTATGTGCTCAGTGATTAAGTAAATTTTAGTTAAACAATAATTAACTCCGAAGTTTCTCAGACACATAAACATAGCATCTATCATTTTTCTAGAGCTGTAATCAAGAGAACTTTCAATTTTATCATAGACCCAAGGTTTTCATAATTTTTTTTTTTGAAAAGATAAAACAATAAGCACCCTAAAAGTCTACTGGCCAAAAAGTCTAATTGTGTGTGGGTATGGAAAAGTTGTTTTCTTTTTATGCATCCAATCTGAATATATACAGGTATAGACCTCTAGAGCCGTGTCTTCTACATTCTACAATTACTCCTGATAATTCTCCTATGATTACTCCTAGCAATATTCCTAAGACAAGAAGTCAAAGATACAGATATCATGCCTAAACTACCTCTACTGTCAATCCTGATAATATGGTGATCACAGTAGATAATTACATATTTACATAATTATCATGTCTAGCTTAATAATAATTACTTTAAATTGTTGTGTGCTCTGAAATACATAGCGAGCACTCTCACAATTCCAGCTAGAAGAAAAATTACTTCCGCCACCAAAGATTTTTGAACCTCTGTATCTGCAATGTGTTAGGTTACCCTCAGATAGAGCTGTTATAAAGGGACTACTTTGGAGTTGTCACCCAATTATTTTATCTGTGGAAGAACCTACCTTTGTATTCTTAATGGTACTTTGCAACAGAGTTCAAAGAAAATTGTTTAGCACTATATATATTATTTGTTTCTTTTACAGAATAATTGTTAAATCTTGTCAAGAATTTCAGGTTTTCCAAGAGGTCTTAGTGGGTAGAACAAAATTCTGTGGATATTATTGCAGTTTTACATGCTGGCAATGTGACCTCAAAAATGTCAAGGTAGAGACACAATAGGGAATCAAGGATTTCAAGAGACCCACTGTGATTTATGCAAATTGCTCATAGAAAGCTTCAGTTTCAATTGGAACGGTGAGAAAACAAATGGTAGAGTATATATTACAAGTGATTTATGTTAACTAATGTTATTACTAATTATTTGACTTTACTGTAGTTTACTTAATCAGTTGTATTTAAAAGTATGATGTACTCCTAAACTGTAACATCTATGTGGAGGTATTTAAGTGATTAGTTTCCCAACTTTTTTGTATCTTATACTATAATGTAAGAGGTGGGGCATGCACATTGCTTCTTGAGTTTCTAAAAGTTTTACATTCTTTAACGGGTAAATGATTAGGTAAGGATAGAATTCTTATGTAGTATGGCAGAAGAACTTACATGCATATACTACATTGAATTTTAATTCTTAATTATCAATATTTACCTTATTAGAACTGCTTTATTAATAATTGAAGTGAAATAAGAATACTTTATGTTTTCCATATTGCATTTCTTTTATTTATTGGTAACCTTGGTAATATTAATTATAAACTTTCTGCTATAAGTTATTATGAGCTAGTATAAAAAAAATTCTTCTACCTTATGTTGTAAGTATTTTTTTCTATGCGGATGTGTTTATATATCATTTAATTATTTCTCAAGCATGATTTTTATATTCGGCGAACTAATCTAGATTTGAAAACTTATTTAATAAAAGAATTGAAAGATTTGACCATTTGTCCTGTAGATCAGATGGTCACACGGCACTATCTGCAAGGAGACGAGGCCTTACTTTAACAAAAAGGGAGGTTCTCAAAACATCCTTCACACAATGTTTCCTCCACACAAAACTAAAGTTGAGGATATTTCGACAACGAGACCCTGAAGCAGGGATGACTTGGCCTAGTTCTACGAGGTTATCAAAAAAAAAAAAAAAGGCATTGAAGGATTTGAGCTGATAGTTCTAGCTAGCAATGCATAGGAAAATATAAGGGCTCGCTATCCACTTCACTTGTTGTTGGAAAGGAATGAAAATCCAGTTGCTTTGGAGGAACAAAGCTTTGCTCAGCTGCATGCTAGTCCATTATATCAATTTTAATAAATTATGTGATTGTGATCTAGTTGACGGTTATCATATCATATTAAAAACATTTGGAACTCTTTTTGGTAACCATGAAAATAGATTATTAGTCTCATAGGAAGCACATCCCACCTGTTTGTCAAATTTGATTCTTTTGCAACTTGTTTACTTCATTGGAGTTGGACTTCAAAAAACTCCACCAGCATGTTTCTTAGTTGGACAACCTAATTATGTATCTGTTAAAAATATTATTCCCCTTCTTCCTTCTTCCCTCACTCCTTCATCTTTCATTAGCTATTTGTTCTCCCTAGACTACATTTTCTTATTAATGGATTATCATGGAGTTTTCATCTAGTTAATTAACTTAGTCTTGAATTAGAACATATTTTAAATAAATTGATTGGTCATCCTTAAATAATACAACTCTTATAGAGGGATTGGTTTGGAGCGGTAGCCTAATTACTTTGTAAGTGGAACCTATCTATGAATTCTTAAAGGTAGTATTTATGGAGTTCAAACAGAAGTGTTTAGCATTGTTTTTTTCTTAATTCTTTTACATAGAAACTGTAAATTTTTGTCATGAATTGCAAGTTTTCTAAGAGACCTTAGTGAGTAGGAATGAAAACACAATGTATTCATGGCATTATTACACTTTCACGTGCTAGTGATGTTACTTAAAAGATGTCAAGGTTGACACCCAATATGGAACCAAGGATTTGGAGAACCTTCACGAGGTTGATTTATTCATGCTAGAAGAAGGCACTCTTCATTTTAGATTTAAGTGGTAAGCATATTTCAGTGAAGAATATATATGCATAAGTTGCATTTTGTTTCATGTTATCATGCTGAATTTAAGAGTAAAAGGTCATTTTGGTCCCTAAAAGATGCACATAAAATCACATAAGCCCTGAAAGATATTTTGTATTACATAGCTCCCTTAATGTTTATTCCATCAATCTTTTAAGTCCACTGTTAGGCTTCCACTTGAGAAACTTAATAGATTTGTAAACGTAAATCGTTAAGTGCTGACTTTGACAATTAAATGTTTATATGGCATTTTTGGGCTGGTAATCACATGAAACTACGTTGTTTTGACATGGAAATTCAAAAAAAAAAAAAGCATAAACCGTATCATCCTTAGAAGCACCAAAACGCCAAAATACAACACATACCCATTTCGGGGACGTGTGTGAAACACATACCATTGGATTGAGACGCAAAAAAAATCATTTTATTTTAACGTTTCAAAACGTTGAGTTCCGTTAAAAAAATGTGCTCGAAACGGGGATGGAAAGCCGGTCATTTCATTACGACGTCGTTTGGTGGGCTGCTCAATGGTTTAAGTGGAACGATGCCGTTTAGAGGAGACCAGTCACTGCCCATAAGTGGAATGACGTCGTTTTCCTTTGTTGTGGGATTTGATTATCGCCCAAAACAACGTTGTTTGCCCTGTACCCCAATCTTCTTCCCCAATGCATTCAAAACTGAAATTGGGGCTTTTCTTCAGCATTTTCACCCCATTTCCACCACCAGCTCCTCTTCATCCTCCTCGGTGGTGTCTTAGTTCTTCCTCCATTGCTGAACCAAGTGAAGGCTTGGTTGATTGAGGGCTATTGAAGATTATTGTGTGGTCAATTTTAAGGTAAAATGACTTCATCTCCCTTTGAAAATTCTAGTAGTTTTGGTAGTAGACCTATTGTTGAAGAATCATCATCTAATGCTCAAAAAGAGAGGACTCCTCTTTGGGAGTATGTGACTGTTATTGATAATGGAAATAAGAAGAGTGCTGGAAATAAAAATTGGCAATGTAATTTTGTAATGGTTTTTTTCAAGGAACATATACTAGGGTTAGGAACCATTTCTTGAGAGCTTCTAGATTGGGTATAGAAGTGTATCCAAATATGACTAGTGAGAATATAGCATCAATGAAGGCCATGATTAAGGTAGCGGAAGCTAGAAAAAAACCTAAGGAAGTTCCATTACCTCCTAGGTTTAGTCCTATGGTTGAGGAAGCAATTGGGGGAAATAAAAGAAGGGTTGTTGGTCCTCTTGAAAAAGCTTTCAACCAAGGAATTAGAGAACAAATTAAGTCTGAAATTGCAAGGATGTTTTATTCAATTGGTTTATGTTGAGTGGATTTTATCGGTGGTGTCTTAGTTCTTCCTCCATTGCTGAACCAAGTGAAGGCTATTGAAGATTATTGTGTGGTCAATTTTAAGGTAAAATGACTTCATCTCCCTTTGAAAATTCTAGTAGTTTTGGTAGTAGACCTATTGTTGAAGAATCATCATCTAATGCTCAAAAAGAGGGGACTCCTCTTTGGGAGTATGTGACTGTTATTGATAATGGAAATAAGAAGAGTGCTGGAAATAAAAATTGGCAATGTAATTTTGTAATGGTTTTTTTTCAAGGAACATATACTAGGGTTAGGAACCATTTCTTGAGAGCTTCTAGATTGGGTATAGAATTGTATCCAAATATGACTAGTGAGAATATAGCATCAATGAAGGCCATGATTGAGGTAGCGGAAGCTAGAAAAAAACCTAAGGAAGTTCCATTACCTCCTAGGTTTAGTCCTATGGTTGAGGAAGCAATTGGGGAAAATAAAAGAAGGGTTGTTGGTCCTCTTGAAAAAGCTTTCAACCAAGGAATTAGAGAACAAATTAAGTCTGAGATTGCAAGGATGTTTTATTCAATTGGTTTATGTTGAGTGGATTTTATATCCACTCTTTAGGTATCTTTTACTTAATTATTTGGTTGTTTATTGAGATTTATTTCCATCTAATGAGTTGTTTATGTTAAATTGTAGGTTTAAATGGAAAAACATAAGTTTCTTGTTTTTAAGTGAAGAAATGGAAATTTGGGAAAAAATGGGATAGAGAGTAAGGGTTGCAGCCCCTGGAGCATAGAAATTAAAGGACTTGACAGTGAGCAAGAGTTGTAGCCCTGGAAAAACAGAGCTGCAGATCCCGTGAACAGATTTCTAACCTCCATTCTAGAGAACAAGCGCCGCAACCCTAAGAAATCAGAGTTGCAGCGCTCAAACCTTGTATTTTAGCCATCAAGTATTCGAGACGCAGCGCCGCAGCCCTTATAAACCAGAGCCGTAATGCCCATTTGCTAAAAATTTGGCACTTTATACATAGCGCCAATGCCGCAGCCCTAGGAAATCAGAGCCGCAGCGCCTGCACCAGACTTCTTATGACATGGCTTTAATTCCTAGTCTTTTTAGGGCTCTTTTGTTAAGGGGTATAAATAGGGCTTTTTAGGAATTCTAAAGGGATTCTATTTTGGACTTTTTGGAGGCAAGAAGGAGAGCAAAAACAAGGATTGAAGACAAGATTTTAGGAGCTAATTCGATTGGCATCACATTGTTTTATTCTTCTACTCTTTCAACTATGATTGAATTTTGCTTTACCATGTTCTTCCTCTTTGCTATGAACTAAATTCCCTTCTAAGGCTATGATGTAGCCTAGCTAGGAAGGTTTGTTATTTTCTATTTCTTTAATTCAAGAACTCCTTTATTAAATTGTCTTCTTCTTCTCAAATCTTCATGCTTCTAATTGTTGATCACCAGGTATCAAATTGAGGTCTTGCCAAGATAAATTGTGTGGGGATGGGAAAGTTGTTCTCTTTTTATGCATCCAATCTGAATATATATAGGTATAGACCTCTAGAGCCGTGTCTTCTACATTTTACAATTACTCCTGATAATTCTCCTATGATTACAACTAGCAATATTCCTAAGACAAGAAGTCAAAGATACAGATATCATGCCTAAACTACCTCTGCTGTCAATCCCGATAATATGGTGATCACAGTAGATAATCACATATTTACATATTTATCATGTCTAGCTTAATACCCCCTCAAGTTGGAGCATGAAGGTCTTGAATGCCCAACTTGTTGAGTAAAGAAGCAAACTGGGATTTGCTTAGAGCCTTCGTGAAGAAGTCAACAAGTTGTGCATGAGTAGAAACATAGGCGGGCCAAATAGTGCCTTTGAGTATCTCATCATGAACAAAATGACAGTCAACTTCAATGTGTTTGGTGTGTTCATGAAAAACATGATTCTTGGCAATATGTAAGGCTGCCTAACTATCACAATAAAGGCGCATGGGCTTAGAAAGTGACACACCAAGACTGGACAAAATGCCTTTCAACCACTTCAGTTCACACGTTGTTGTCGCCATAGATCGATATTCAGCTTCTGCGGATGAGCAAGACAATGTGTGCTACTTCTTAGTCTTCCAAGATATTGGAGAATTTCCCAAAAAAAATA
The DNA here is from genome assembly GCA_003255065.1 of Cercis canadensis. Classification (NCBI taxonomy): domain Eukaryota; kingdom Viridiplantae; phylum Streptophyta; class Magnoliopsida; order Fabales; family Fabaceae; genus Cercis; species Cercis canadensis. Next base: position 18,975 of record QAOA01007174.1, on the reverse strand, counting down.
CCAGCCAATAAGTGACCTTCTGGTCAAGAGACAGCTAGCCCAGTCCGAATCACACCAACCATATAACTGCAAGTCACATGCACGTCGTAACAAAATATCTTGTCCGGGATTGCCCTTTAAATAATGAACCACGCATAACGCAGCTTCCCATGTTCATCTTTGGGCTGCTGCATGAATTGAGAAAGAGTATGACCACAGTAGGAAAAATAACAAACAACTTTTCCATCCCCACACACAATTTATCTTGGTATCAGATTGAGGTCCTGCCACCATCAAAGAAATTTGACGGCTTTTAACAATAGCATTTTTATTGTGGAGAACTATGGACAAAGATTCACCGAAGGTAGCGATTTTACTATGCAGCTCTTCAAGACAGAGTATGGTGCTTCCATAGATGAAATTGAAATAAAAGGCAGGGAGAGATTTCCATGAACGGTGCCATGTCTCAGAGAGAACACTGGTTATGGCTGCGTCTTTAGCTAGAACGAAAGAGAGGATATGGTGAGGGATGTGCTCTAGGAGTTGGGATATTCTGTCCCCATCGATTGGCATGGCGCGGCTTGGTGGAGCAGAATCACTAATATAATACTAGAGAAATAATTAAAGTAGAAGCAATAATAGAGAAAGAAATAAACCTTACTAAATGAGTTTTTGTACTTCACGACCAAAGTAAATATCACCTATTCATAGTGTTAAGACTACACCAAGGCTTCTGATAATAAAGATAACTTAAGAGAGATAAATTGAATCTTCCAATAATAATTAACTATTTTTCTAAATGAAACTAGATAAAAGATAAGATAAAAACTCAATATCTAATATGGATTAACATCAACATAGCTTACAAATTCATAAACCACCATGTTTTAATGTGACACTCACAATTCGTAAGTACCTTTTCACACACGACATTTGAGCCTTTATAAAACAAAAAGCAAAAAAACCTAAATTTGGGATTTGGAATTCTCACAACCTTTGTTTACCTTCAATTTAATAATGTGTCTCCTATATGCACTTTTTCTTATTTGTTTTTTGAAAACCTAGGACATGTTTTCTCTATTTTTTTGTGTGGCATGGAAACTACTATAGCATTCTTTTTAATGGACAATATATACACAAAAATTTTATTTCCCATCGCCCCCCAAAAGAAAATGAGAGAGAGAAAGAGATAATGGTTCTGCTCCTTTGAATTCAACAATAAGGGAATGATTCTTTTTTGTTTTTCCCCTTTTTTAAAAGAAGGAAATGATCACCGCGCTAAGTATCAGCCTAATGTTTCTTGACAAACTTATCAAGTGGCATGGTTGTTTACCCATTTTCATTAAAAAAAAAAAAAATTGAGCCACTAGCCCACTAGGCTTGTTTGTTGAATATCAAGAATTTCTCAATCATATCATTACAATTTTTCAATTCTGTCCAACTGAACTCATAAATATCAAGAACTTGAAGGGTAGGAGCATCTTCAAACTTAATTTTTTGTTCACACTGAGAAATTTATTTAGAAAAATCAATGAGTAACAAGTAAGTTTCAAGAAATACTTAGAAACAATCGGGCATGCCATAGAGACATCAAATATCATGAATAGTACACAAAAAGTAGGAATTGCACAACTGCGATAATGTCTAGTATTGCCATTACCCATTTTCATTAAAAAAAAAAAAAAAATTGAGCCACTAGCCCACTAGGCTTGTTTGTTGAATGTCAAGAATTTCTCAATCATATCATTACAATTTTTCAATTCTGTCCAACTGAACTCATAAATATCAAGAACTTGAAGGGTAGGAGCATCTTCAAACTTAATTTTTTGTTCACGCTGAGAAATTTATTTAGAAAAATCAATGAGTAACAAGTAAGTTTCAAGAAATACTTAGAAACAATCGGGCATGCCATAGAGACATCAAATATCATGAATAGTATACAAAAAGTAGGAATTGCACAACTGCAATAATGTCTAGTATTGCCAAATACATTGTCAAAATAGTGTCAAATGATTTTTATTGAAGTAGAGCATCACAAAGTTATCATATTTTAAAAAAAATTAACATTAAAATAGAATAATATGAAAAAAGGTATTTGTAGTTGAAAATGTAATTAGTTTCATCCTTAATTTCCAGCATTTGGGGGGCGGGGGGGCCTCCATGGGGGGGGGGCCTCCAACCATTATCATCAAATTCATGCATAATAGAAGAAACATGTCAAATGGTTTACTAGATCATATGGTAAAAATTCAAATATAATTAGAACTTAGTAAAATCATAGCATTGGCGTCTGGAGATCATTTGTTAGTTGTTACTTACTTGGCTTAAATATATATTGACTTGAATTAATTCCCTGCAACATTCTTGTAAAGGGCATATGAGTGCTTATGTTCCAACTATCAGTATAGGCATGTTAAGGTATCTTGGTTGTTTGTGGATGCACGTAAGCATTTGGAAGTACATATAACATAGTTCAAATAATGAATTACGCAATATTACAAAAAAAATTTATTCAATTTTTTTATCAGTATCCTTACATGATACAAAAGCGCACCACGCTAGATTAGAAAATTAGAAAATAAATCTTACTTGTGGACATGTATAACTCAATGTAGATGAAGCAGGACTAATATTTTGTGTTATGCAGGCATATCTTTCAACATGTTTTCCTTTTTCTACGAAATAGCAACATAATGAAGAGTCAAACTATTTCTAAAAGTTATTGATAAGATATGTGATAATTGATGAGTTTAGATAAGTGATAGAGTTCTGTATAGCTTGGGTTTTCTATGTGTATTTTTATTAGGATTCTCTTGTTGTATTAAGAGTTAGTGATGCGATTTCCTAGAGACTTAGGATAATCCAATCAGCTTAACACCATGTAAGACCAAGGATCCCAAATAGATTAGCAGGAACTCAAACAAACAAGATGAAGATGAGTGGAATTAAGGTAAAGACCCTTGAAATCAAGGGATGGGCAACTCAGCATACAAGCTAAACCTCCCAAACACTATGAGATTCAAGAACCAACGTGTTCAATAATGTAAATTGAAGGAATCGCCACACTCTAGATTCAAAGAAAGGAAAGGGAATGATAAGATTCAAGTCCCCAAGCTAGATTCCACCTAGCTGGTTCAAAGTTCTCCATAGAGAGAAAAGAGAAGATAAACTCTCAATTTCATAAATGTCAATTGGTTGATTTCTTTGAGGACAAAGGCCTTCAGCTCCTTAAATAGTTCAAGAGAAAACTAACAAGTCTTAACTCACATAACTAAAAGGAATTAAAACTCATAAAGCTAAAATAACGCAACACGGCTAGGAACACAGCCGTGTTCGTTCCCGTGTTCTAATTTCCAGAATAGCTGTTGACAGGACACGGCCATGACACGACCCGTGTTCATGCCCTTGTTCCTCGCCCAGAAAGCCTCATTTGGACACGGTCAAGACACGGCCTGTGTTTATGGCCATGTTCCCTCTCGGGTAGCAAGACACTGCCTGGTCTCAGCAACCACACGTCCGTATTCCTCGTCTTGTGCAGAAATGCAAGTGATCAGCTGAACTTGCACCTCAATTCTGCCCTCCAAGACATATTCCTACCAAGCTTGCTGCAATAATAATCCCACGTTGATCCGCAACTCCTTGGCTCGTGCCCTTGTCAACGGACCCTCGACTTCAACCCTCGCCTCGACATTCTTGGTATCCTTGACGTTGCTACCTTGGATCGCATCATCCCCTCCCTCTTCAAAAAGATTTGCCCTCAAATCTTCAACATTGCATCAAGGAAATGAGCTTTGATTTCCTTTGTAAAGGAAACCTCTCTTTGCGCATATGCAACTAAACTAAATCACCGAGCTTAAAAATAACTCTTTTTCTGCCCTTGTTAGCCTTAGATGCATACTTATCATTCATTTTCTCTATTTGGGTTCTGACCTTAGCATGCAAATGCTTCACATAATCTGCCCTCTTTTTCCCATCCAAACTAACCCATTTATGCAATGGTAGATCCAACAAATCAAGTGGAGTTAGAAGATTAAAACCATAGGCAACTTCAAAAGGAGACATCCTAGTGGTATAATTCACTACCGTATTGTATGCAAACTCCACATGTGGAAGACAATCTTCCCAAGCCCTTAAATTTTTATGAATGATGGTTCTCAATAAGGTGGACAAGGTTCGATTGGTTACTTTCGTTTGCCTATCTGTTTGTGGGTGGCAAGTGGTGGAATACAACAATTTAGTGCCAAATTTAGCCCATAGAGTTCTCCAAAAATGACTAAGGAATTTAGTGTCTTTATCAGAAACTATACTCCTTGGCATGCCATGTAACCTCACCACATTTTGGAAGAACAAACTAGCAATGTAAGTGGCATCATCGGTCTTTTTACATGCAACAAAATGAGCCGTTTTGGAAAATCTATCCACTATCACAAAAATAGAATCATGCCCATGCTTGGTTCTCGGCAACCCTAGAATAAAATCCATGGAAAGATCTATCCAAGGTGCCTCGGGTACATGTAGGGGAGCATAGAGCCCATGAGGTTTTGTAGAAGATTTAGCATGCTTACGTGTTATGCATCTAGCACAAATAGCTTCTACTTCCTTTTTCATTCATGGCCAAAAAAAATGCTCATGCAATGCATCATATGTCTTTTGAACCCCAAAATGTTCCATGAGGCCATCTTCATGTGCTTCCCTAGTGAGCAACTCACGCAATGAATACTTAGGCACACAAATTTTATTTTCCTTAAACAAATATCCATCATGCTTATAAATCCCCTCAATAGCACCATTATCACATGCATTATAGTACCCAGAAAAATCATCATCACTAGCATACATTTCTTTAATTTGCTCAAATCCAAGCAATTTGCAAGTAAGAGTAGAGATTAGGGTATACCTTCTTGAGAGTGCATCGGCCACCACATTGTCAACTCCCTTTTTGTATTTGATCACATAAGGAAAGGACTCAATAAATTCCAGCCAACGTGCATGCCTCTTGTTCAAACTCACTTGACCCTTCAAATGCTTAAGGGTTTCATGATCCGAATGAATCAAAAACTCCTTAGGCATGAGGTAATGCTGCCATGTTTTCAATGCTCTATTTTCATGATCCGAATGAATCACAAACTCCTTAGGCATGAGGTAATGTTGCCATGTTTTCAATGCTCTAACTAATGCAAACAACTCTTTGTCATAAGTGGAGTAATTAAGAGAAGCACCATTGAGATTTTCACTAAAATAAGCTATGAGGTGTCCTTGTTGCATTAGGACAGCACCTAAACCTAACCTAGATGCATCACATTCTACTTCAAATGAACTCTCAAAGTTGGGTAGTTGCAACAAAGGAGCATTGCATAGCTTTTTTTTAGGGTTTTAAAAGCTTTCTCTTGCTCACTTTCCCACTTAAAGCCTACACTCTTTTTCACCACTTCTATCAATGGGGCAGCAATGAAGCTAAAATTAGGCATAAACCTATGGTAAAAACTAGCTAGTCCATGAAAGCTCCTCACATCACTCAAGGTCTTAGGCGTTGGCCACTCATCAATGGCCTTCACCTTTTCCCTATCCACTTCTACCCCATTTGAACTTATGACAAACCCAAGAAAGATTACATGGTCAGTACAAAAAACACATTTCTTAAGGTTTGCATACAACTGTTCATTTTTCAAGGCTTGCAGCACACATTTCAAATGTTTCACATGCTCTTCTAAGGATCTACTATATACAAGAATGTCATCAAAATAGACCACAACAAATTTACCAATAAATTCTCTAAGAATGTGATTCATGAGCCGCATAAAAGTGCTTGGAGCATTGGTTAAGCCAAATGGCATCACCATCCACTCATATAAGCCAAATTTAGTTTTAAAAGCAGTTTTCCATTCATCACCTCCTCGGATTCTTATTTGGTGATATCCACTCTTAAGATCAAGTTTAGAGAATATGCATGATCCATATAACTCATCTAACATATCATCTAACCTAGGAATAATATGACGATATTTTACCGTTATCTTGTTGATAGCATGACAATCAACGCACATCCACCAGCTACCATCTTTCTTTGGCACTAACAAGATGGGAACAGCACAAGGACTCAAGCTTTCTCTAATGTGGCCTTTGGATAGCAGCTCATCAACTTACTTTTGGAGCTCTTTAGTCTCTTCCGGGTTTGCTCTATAAGCTGGCCTATTAGGTAAAACCGGACCCGGAACAAAATCCATATAGTGTTCGATTCCTCTAATGGGTGGTAGCCCTATAGGCGTCTCCTCTGGGAACACATCATCATACTCTTGCAGCAAAGACACAATAACACTAGGAAGAGAATCATCAATGTTAGTCATATTCAAATAAGCTTCCTTACAAATAAGTACCAGCATAATTTTATGGGAAAAGAAAGCACTCTTGACCTCACTAGCTCTTGCAAAAATATTGACTTTCTTCTCTCCACTCTTGTTTTTTTTAACTTGCAGCTCACTCACTTGGTGTTCAAATTTTTCCTCACTCTCTTGTTTCTTGGAATTTTCTGGTTCCTCTTTCTTTTGTCTCTTCTCTCTTGTTTTCTCTTTGCACCTTTTTTCTTGCTCTCTTTTAAGCTCACAATCCTTTTTTATCCTCAATTGGTCCTCTAGGATTTGTTTTCGAGCCATAGGAATCAAGGTGATTAGTTTTTTGTTGAAAACAAAAGAGTACTTATTGGAGTACCCATGATGAGTGACTTTGCGGTCAAATTGCCAAGGCCTACCAAGAAGTATGTGGCTGGCCTACATAGGAATAATGTCACAAATAGAGCTGGGTTCATGGGTTCAGCCCGGTGGGGCCCAAAAAAATGATGGGCTGGGTTCTTAAAATACTGGCCCGTTTAAAACCGGGCCAATTTGGCCCAGCCCGATAAGGCCCGTGGCCCGATCGGGTTTCAACTGGGTTGGCCCGATTGGCCCAAATTTTTTTTTTCAGCTTTCAATCAACCTCAAATCCCCAATTCTGAAAAGTGAAAACTGAAATCCCTAAATTTCATCTCTTATTCTCACACTCTCTAGTTGTCCATTTCTCCCCAAATTTCTTACACACTTTCCGATCTCCGTCTCCCTCTCCTCAATCCTCATTACTGCCGCCGGCTACCGCATCTCCTTCTCCATCTTTTTCCCTTTGCTGTGCGTGTGCCTGTAACTGTAACTTTTTAAGTCTTTGTTCTCTCTCTTTCTCTTTCTCTCTATGAGGTTGTCTGCCATATATTGGAGTGTTCTCTCTCTTGCTCTCTCTTTGTCTGCTAATCTGCTATATTGGAGCTCATTTACAGTTATAGTTAAGCTAGTTGAGCTTGCATGGGTGTTTGATGATAGGGGTGTACTGTCATAGTTGTAATTGTTGATTATTCTATGGAAAAGTTTTACACATTTTAGATCTGATTTCTTAATGCTCCTGAACAGATAAAATCTTGTTTGTGACTTATGAGATTCTTGTTTTAATTAAATAATTATTTGTGTCTGGTTGTTAGTTGTTACTCTCATGTTTTGATTTAGTTTGAAACCTCAAATTAGGTTGTTTTGCTGTGTGCCAGCGCTGAGTGCTACGTTTCTGGCATTGAGCGCTGAGCGTGGCCCAATCGGGCTTCTATGTTGCTGGTGCCAGCGCTGGGTGCCACGATCCTGGCGCTGGGCGCCAGGTATGCTGAGATGAATTTTGTCAGGTATACCGAGCTGAACATTTGAGTTCATGATGTGCCAGCGCTGAGCGCCACGATCCTGGCGCTGGGCGCCAGGTATGCCGAGCTGAACATTTCAGTTCATGTGGTGCCAGCGCTGGGCGCCACGATCCTGGCGCTGGGCGCCAGGCATGCCGAAAATGACAAAAGTAGCCCCAGAAACAATAAAATGCTGTTTTGAGGCCCGAAACGATGGAATTTGGCTAAAATCACGCGACGCGCGAGGTACTTGCGTTTTGCTCAGAAGGCCGTTTCCATATGAAAAAGTGGGGTCTTTTGT
>QAOA01007173.1:185540-197222 GCA_003255065.1 Cercis canadensis | reverse complement strand
GAGAAAGTATCAAGAAAGTCAATGCCAGCTTGTTGGGTGTAGCCTTTCGCCACTAGGCGTGCTTTATATCTATCCAAGCTGCCATCTACTTTATACTTGACTTTGTAGAGCCACCTGCAGCCTATTGGTTGTTTGTTTGCCTTGTGGAAGTGGGACAATATGCCAGGTGTTGTTGGCCTCGAGAGCATGAATTTCCTCAGCCATTGCCTGTCTCCACTCAGGAAATTTGACTGCTTGGAGGTAATATTGAGGTTCATAAACAGAAGAAACTTGCATAATGAAGTCTTTGTAATTGGAGGATAGGCGATGATAAGAGACAATGTTTTGAATGGGATAGGGAGCTTGGGAATCTGTGAGGGTACAAATATAGTTTTGAAGATAGGTGGGGGGTCTGATGGTTCTTGCAGTTCTTCTTAGAGGTTGATCAGTAGGAGGATTAACGATGGCTGTGGGTTCTCTAGGGGCTGTGTCTGTAACTAGGGAAGCAGGAGGTGTATGTGTTGGGTCCAGAACTGGTTCAGATGCAAGGGATTGATGAATTTGAGGAAGAACTGTGTCAGAGAACATATCTATGGGGGGTGTGGTATTTAAGGTGTGAAAAGGAAATAAATGTTCATGGAAGAGAACATCCCTAGAGATGAAGAATTTGTTGGTTTGAAGGTTATACAGTTTGTATCCCTTATAGCCGAGAGGATACCCCATGAAGACAGCAGGTATGGCACGAGGGGTGAACTTGTGTCTCTCTGGAAGTGGGGTTGATGCGAAACACAAGCAGCCAAAAACTTTGAAGGCTGTGTATGGTGGTTCCTTGTGATATAAGAGCTCATATGGAGATTGGTTCTGCAGGAATGGAGAGGGAGTTCAATTGATCAGAAATACTGCTGTATGTAAGCATTCTCCCCAGAATTGGAGTGGTACCTTGGACTGGAAAAACAATGCTCGAGCCACATTAAGTAAGTGCTGGTGTTTCCTCTCCACTACTGAATTTTGTTCAGGCCTATAAGGGCACGCGAACTGGTGGACTGTGCCTTGAGTTTGCAGGAAGTCAGTGAGCTGCAACACTTTAGCATTATCTGATCTGAATTGTTTAATAGTGCTGCCAAACTGAGTCTTGATAAATTTGAAGTAATGCACAATTAACCCACTTGCTTCTGCTTTAGTTCTAAGCAAATACACCCAAGTGAAACGTGTGCAGTCATCAACCAATGTGAGGAAATATCTCTTGCCATTGTGTGTGTCATGGTGAAAAGGACCCCAGATATCACAATGGACAATATCAAAGGGTGATTTGGACAGATTATTATGTGAAGTAAAAGACAGTCTACGAAACTTGGATAAAGGACAGATAGAGCAAGTATGAGAACTATAATTTGCTGAGTAAGAAAAAGGAATTTTATTACTGAGAATTTTCAAGACTTTGTCTGACAAGTGGCCTAGCCTAGCATGCCATAAATGGGCATGACTGGAGAAATCTGAAACTGAATTTACATTTGATGAATGCATGACAGAATTGGAATTGCTTACAAATGATGTGTGTGAAGTGAATCTTGAATTGTCAGATGCTGTTTGTGCATCATTTCCTTTTGAGTGAAATAGGTATAGACCTTTACACAGCTCACCCTTGCCAATCATCCTCGACTGGTTGATGTCCTGGATGATGAAAGAATTAGTGTGAAAGGTTATTAGATAAGGAGAATGATGTAGCAATGCACCAACTGAGATAAGATTCACATGAAATTCAGGTATGAATAATACATCAGTCAAGATGAAGTTAGGAGCCAAGATAATTGTGCCACGAGCAGAAACTGACACTTTGGTTTTATTTGGCAAGATGACATAATGATTGTTTAGGAGTGTATAAGAAGCAAACGATTTGAGGGAACATGCAATGTGAGAAGTAGCTCCTGAATCTATGATCCAAGAATTTGGATTATTCTGAAAATTGAGACTACTAGCAGAGAAAATCATACCATTCACATTGGGATTTGCATTGTCCACTGCAAGATGATTTGTTTGAGTTTGAAGCAATTGCATCAGCTGATGGTACTGCTGCGCAGTCATTTAAAATTTCTCTTGGGGCTGTTCTGCACCAAGATGTTTGAAGCAATTGCATCAGCTGATGGTACTACTGCGCAGTCATTTAAAATTTCTCTTGGGGCTGTTCTGCACCAAGAAAGGTGGAATCTCCAACTTGGTTGACATTGTCAGTATGTGCATTCTTGTTTTTCTTGTAGCCAGGGGGTAACCGTGTAGCTTATAGCATTTATCTCTAGTGTGTCCAAGTAGGCCACAATGAGCACACATCAGTCTATCTTTCTTGACATACCTAGGTCTCCCCTCATGATTGGACTTATGACCTGCCTGAGACAAAGCATATGCCATTTCTGCAACATTCTGAGTAGCAGATGATCCCAATTCTCTTTGTTTTTCTTCTTGAGTGACTAAAGAGAAAACACGATTAATTGGAGGCAGAGGATCCATCAGTAGTATTTGACCCCTTACATGAGAATAAGAGTCATTAAGCCCCATCAAGAAACATAGCACATATTCTTGGAGTAGGTGATCAACAATTGATCTTGCTCCTCCACAATTACAATTGCAAACTGGGCGATACTCACCAAGCTCTTCCCAAATACCTTTCAGCTTGGTGAAATACTGCCCCACCGTCATTGAACCTTGTGAAAGATTCACTAATTCCTTTTTGAGTTGAAAAATCCGTGGACCATTCTGCTGTTGGTATCGTTCTTGGAGATCTTTCCAAATGTCAGCAGCAGTTGCAGAGTATATAACACTAGCAGTTATTTCTTTTGACACCGAATTGAGCAGCCACGAAGCAACGATGTTATTGTTCCGCTGCCAAGCCAAGAACAGTTGAGTATCGCTCGCATCAGGGACCTGAATTGACCCATCGACAAAGGCAAGCTTATTCTTGGCCATCAATGCCATGCGCATGGCTCGACGCCATGAGTTATAATTCTCTCCGGTGAGTACTTGTGACACAAGATTGATCCCCGGAGAATCCGAAGGATGAAGAAAGAAAGGACTTGAATTATCATCAATGGCGGAATTCACCATTAGAGCTCAAGAAGAAAAAAAAAACTGAGTTGTAGTGAAGACGAGATACTATCGTCCTTCAAAAAACGCTAGAATGGAAGAGCAGAATGCTCTGATACCATATTGAACTTAAGAACAGAAATGTAAATGCAAGTATAGCAGAAGAGTGAACTGACAAGAATAAACTTTTTCATTATCTTACTGACGTAAAACATGTGTTTATATACAGAGAACATAATAACCGTCACTCTAACTAACTCATTCTAACTAACTGAGTTTAGTTAACCAAGGCTGGTAAGTTTACTAACTGAAGTTAATTACTAACTAATTTAAGTTAGTTACTTGCATTCATTCCTTGAATTTTCAGCGGAAATAGCAACAGCGGCAAAAAGATTGGTCAATTCACTAATCTAGATATTTCCTTCCTTGTTTTAATTCAAATTGCCTTCCGTATTAGCTTTTTTTATTTTATTGAGAATTATCTGACAGGAATTTCAATTCAGTAAATTTGGAAGCAAGTAGTTACAGTGGTCAAGCTTACAAGAAGAATCATCCCAAAGGTTCTGATCTGAGAATACTCAAGCACATGTGATCTGAGGATGTATTCTTTCTTTTTCTTTTTTTGGGATTGAACTAAGAATGTATTATTAAACATGGTATTTGCAGCATCTTCTCTGACTTATGGATTATATTTCTTGGAATTATTGGTTTGATAACATATTTAAATCCTATGGATGATTTGATGATGTAGTTAAATCCTACAGCAAAGCCATTATGTATAATATCCAATGGCACCTGCAAGTAATTTGTATTAACTTAGTAACTGGGAATAATTTTCCCTAAACTTTTCCAACATACATGTAAATTGCGTGGATATTGTGAAAATGACAAATTTGCATAATAACACTTTCCTCTCTTCTAAGTTCTAACCAAAATATGTTCACAAGAAGGATAAATTGCTTATTAAGCCGCACAGTTCCAATTGGAGAGGGCAATTTGAAAAAATATATTTTTTTTCTATATGTAAAAATTTAGAAATTGGCTTGGTTACCTTAGAACTAAAAGAATGGCTCCCATAGGATATTTTATCAATAGATAGCCTTGACTTTGAACCTAAGCCATAAATTGATATCTATTGATTTACACGGTGCTTCAAACAAAGATAAGATGTGTACTAGAAATTAATTGATCTAGAAAAACCAAGAATTTGGAACACTTAAATATCTCCATTAATAAGTTAAGAATAAATTAGGAGTCAAAGTATTATGTATGTAATTAATATATATGACCAGTTGAAAGTGTAACTAAATGAATGAATAATTCAGGAGTGATAATTAGGAGTTTTTGAAACAAAGATAAGATGTGTACTAGAACTTAATTGATCTAGAAAAACCAAGAATTTGGAACACTTAAATATCTCCATTAATAAGTTAAGAATAAATTAGGAGTCAAAGTATCATATATATGACCAGTTGAGAGTGTAACTAAATGAATGAATAATTCAGGAGTGATAATTAGGAGTTAATATATATGACAGAAAATAGAAAAAGATTAGATAATTCAGGATATCTGAATAATGCTGTGAGACACTAGATGCTGTGTACATGTTCCATTTGAAAAAAGAAACCAGGTAATACTACAAAACAACTCAATCGGACAGTTGCATAAAGTCTCACATGGTAGAAAATTTTCACTGATAACTTTGTATCAAAACACAAAACATATTTAATGGCTACCAAATGATGGCTAACTGGACCAAATAAAACTAAAATGGTTGCTTATATCAAAACCCAAAATAAATGTACATTTATTTTCACTTTTCCAGTGTTGAACTAAACTTCAAGCAAGTGTGTCCACGTAAGGAAGATCTGCATCTTCGGTGAATTTCTCAACACTCTACATGTAAAGTACAACATATTGAAGGTGAATGTTATGTTAGAACCCTCATGTCAGGTTTGATCCAAAACAAAAGTATATCAAAATTAAAATATGCATTATGCAATGCCAGTAATACATGACCATTGTATTTAATAAGATCGATATCTTGCACTTTTAAATGCTTTGGTTGAGGTTTTTTCTGTTTTTTTTTTTCCCTCGGTTCTGTTGATCAATTAACCTTGATAGACACAAAGAAAGAATGCAAAGGTACACAAAGAAAATGTAAAACGGAAGTTTCTAATTTGGTGATCTCATGCATTTTCCTTACTCATCAATGTACCAGATATAGTAATAGTTCTGATTATATATGCACGTCTATAAATCCTATAATTTATGCAACAAAAGTTTATAATTTGGTGAGCATAAGTCACTAGTTGTGGTCTAACACTTAAGGATTATGCTAGCTTGTATGAGGTCTCCCATCATTTATGTAACTAAAAAGGAAGCTTGGAATTAATTAAAGGACAGAGTTTTTCTTATATTTGTATAATTTGGATATAAATTATGAATCAGTATAAAACTAATTAGATGTTTTGTGGCAAGATCATAATTAATCTTAACCTTATATGTATGTACATGTGCATGTATGTATATATATAAGAATTTACATGTACAAATGATTTTTCATATATTCAATTCATGCACACAAAACATGAAAAATGATTCTCTTAACAAGTGTTTTATAGTTGTTCTATAGACTATAAATTACAAAAGTTAAGTTAAATAATGATTTATTTAATTTGGAGAGATAAGTACCAGTTTTGTGAAATGTGTTCTGTAGTTGTGTTTAGGTCACCCTCCCAGCGCCCTTCATCACCCTGCATTGTCATTTCTACTCTCTCTAACAGTGTTGTTGTTAAGTCCCCACAACAGAACATCTCCATCTGAGGGCATTCACTTACAACTAATTTTTCAATGAGAGGAATTTAAAAGTGCAATTCTTCGAACTAAAGCTTCCCAATCTTGATAACTGATGAAGTTCCAGGACTTTCAAGTCAGCAAACACAATCTCCTCTTCAACCTCATCAACTCATCTGCTGCTATTTCCTTTAACATTGGGCATCCAGTTATCTTCATTGTCATGAGTTTAATGAGACTCTTTGCAGCTGTTGGTGCCACGAAATAGAAGAGCCCCACACATTTATGCACTTCCAATTATGTCAAATGGCTGAAAGATACTGATGAAGACACTAGATTCTTCAAACAAGGACATTCCACCACATATAAAGTTCCCAGCACACATAGAATGGAGTCCGCTACATAGCCTTCTTTGCATATGCGCTCTAGCTGAGAAAGGAACTGCAGTGATAATTCATCAAGCTGCAAATTATTGCCCATCTGTTTTTCAAGATTTTCACTTCGAAATATATCTTTGAAATAACTAGATTTCACCGTTTGTCTCCTCAAATTGGGTATCTTTTGAAGCAACCAATATGGAAAACTGGCATAATCATCATCAAAGAATTGTATACAAAGATTCTTTAGTTGGGAGAACAGGACTATGGAATCCTTGCCGACAATGTCATGATCATGTCCACCCTATTCAATGACAATTCTTCAATGTTTGGGATTATCCTGTCAAACCAATTTGAAAAAATCAGAACTAGATGATAAATAATTGTTCAATGAAAATTCAGCATCAACACCAATAGAAATAGAAAATTTTAGCATGGTTGATACCATTGCCTGTCTCTGTCTCTGACTCTCCTTTTCCACCTTTTAATCAGTTGAGACGACTCTCAAACAATCAGGGACATGTATTTGTCACTAGATTTAAAACTATATGAGTGGGCATGCATTGCTATATATGAATTTGATGTGTTACTCAAATGTATTATTTGTTGTATTTTGCTTTATTCCACATATAAGAATAAGACCTCTAAATGAATGACTAGTTTAATGGCCAAGGCTGCTTAAAGAACTCAAAAATTGTGTGCCTAAGGTACCAACAGTTAGTAATGGCTTTAGATCAAACAATGTGTACATATTTAAGAAATGTGTTACGTTTGGATAGTAAAAGTAAAGATTAAGATGGCAAAATAACTGTTTGACCAATCCCATCAAATGTTTAAGCTGGTAGTTTTTCCCGGAGTATTTTATTTGCAAAATAACAACCACTACACACACACACACACACACACAATATATATATATATATATATATATATGTACACCTACTTCGTACGATTCCTTAATTCACAAGATAAACTTTATATGTGAGGACAGGTAGACTTGTTGTGCGAAAGACATAAAAGATTGAAGAGGAAACAAGAAAAATTAATCTAAAGCATGAGTAACTGAGGTTCATTTATACCTTTTCAACTGAGAATAGGGGAACCTGAACTGGATAATCTTCTTCCTTTTCACAATTTATATCCTCTGAACTTGGAATATTTTATGTCCAATCTCGTCAGCCCTGTCCATTCTGTTGTATGTGCTCCTGGGTAAAAACTTTTCTTATTTGGTAGGTTCCTCAGTTGCAACAAGGTTACTTTGGGGAACGCAAAGGTAACTGATGCATCGACCCTTCTTTTGCAACAATTTATCTTTAACTCTTCAAGTTGCAGAAGATTTTTGGCTATGGTGGCCGGAAAGAGATTTTTCAGGCTACAAACATGGACAATATTTAAATCATCAAGGGTAACAACTTGCTGGGGATCTTTGTTCCAGACATGTTTTAAGTTTGGGAGATGACTAATGGTCAATTTTTTCAACTGAGAGGCCACTGTCGAACTTGTTCCCTCATCATATATTTCTTCCATGTCAAAGACAATCTCTGTTGAACTGCAATTCTGAATGTCCAATTCTTGCAGGTTGTTCAAAAGCTTCAGTACCATATGTGGAATTACAATTGACAGAAATTCACAGTTCTCCACCTCCAAAGATTTCAAATTAGTAAATGACATGTTCGTGAGCTGCTTATGCCAGAGTTCTTTCAACTCAGGAAAGTCTCTCAAGTTCAAATGTTGAAAGTGGCGAAATCGGACCTGTATTACACAATAATGAAATTACTTAGTTCACTGGCTTTTCTTTATCCTTTCTATAAATAAAAATCTTGAAAATCATCAAAGTAGGCAATCACAAAAGTCAAATTGATAATACACAAAGAAAACCAAGAAGAACCATTTATATCTGAACTCTTTCGGGAGTATATACAAGGAAAGGATGATCTTCGGTTCATTTTGAATAGTAATTAAAGCTTGAAATATTTCTTGAGTCTTTTTATTTTATGAAAATTATTATCTTCCGTTCATCTTGGGTGTGCTTAGCTTATGTCCAATCTCGTCAGCCCTGTCCATTCTGTTGTATGTGCTCCTTGGTAAAAACTTTTCTTATTTGGTAGGTTCCTCAGTTGCAACAAGGTTACTTTGGGGAACGCAAAGGTAACTGATGCATCGACCCTTCTTTTGCAACAATTTATCTTTAACTCTTCAAGTTGCAGAAGATTTTGGCTATGGTGGCCGGAAAGAGATTTTTCAGGCTACAAACATGGACAATATTTAAATCATGAAGGGTAACAACTTGCTGGGGATCTTTGTTCCAGACATGTTTTAAGTTTGGGAGATGACTAATGGTCAATTTTTTCAACTGAGAGGCCACTGTCGAACTTGTTCCCTCATCATATATTTCTTCCATGTCAAAGATAATCTCTGTTGAACTGCAATTCTGAATGTCCAATTCTTGCAGGTTGTTCAAAAGTTCAGTACCATATGTGGAATTACAATTGACAGAAATTCACAGTTCTCCACCTCCAAAGATTTCAAATTAGTAAATGACATGTTCGTGAGCTGCTTATGCCAGAGTTCTTTCAACTCAGGAAAGTCTCTCAAGTTCAAATGTTGAAAGTGGCGAAATCAGACCTGTATTACACAATAATGAAATTACTTAGTTCACTGGCTTTTCTTTATCCTTTCTATAAATAAAAATCTTGAAAATCATCAAAGTAGGCAATCACAAAAGTCAAATTGATAATACACAAAGAAAACCAAGAAGAACCATTTATATCTGTACTCTTTCGGGAGTATATACAAGGAAAGGATGATCTTCGGTTCATTTTGAATAGTAATTAAAGCTTGAATATTTCTTGAGTCTTTTTATTTTATGAAAATTATTATCTTCCGTTCATCTTGTGTGTGCTTAGCTACTGTAGAATGCAAGAAGAATATTTTATTTTCCATAAAAGATGGAATGTTTGGGTAAACTTTTTTTTCTTCTAACTTTTCTAAGTCAAAATTTGAGCTTTCATAGAAGTTCCAATATTTTTAGCTTGAGCTTGCTCTTTCTTAAAAATGAATTATGTTTTAAAAATAATCTTTACAGTATCAAAACACTCTCTTCATTATTTTTATCTAATAATTCAATATAGGAACTAAAGAGAAAACTATTGTTATTTAAGTTTAGATACAGTTGCAATAACGCGTACCATTTTTCTATAAATCGTATGTATGGTTGCATTAAGATTGTCTTCCCAGTACCATCCATCTTCTACTTGTACTCTTTGCAGACTTGGAGTGCTGGGGATCCCTTGGGAGAGAGCTTTCATCCTCGGACATTGGCACACAGATACCCTTTCCAAGGATGGAAATATGAATTTATAATTTCCAAAACAAAAGATTACCAAGCTTGATAATTTCTGGAGTTCCAAAATTTTCAATTTGTTAAACTTAATCTCATTATCTTCAGCTCCATCTTCCTCCATTGTAACTATCTCTTTTATCATGCTGCATTCCTTTATTCTCATTGCCTTGAGTTGAACAAGACTTCTTGCTGTTGATGATTTTATTAAATGTGGCAATCCATCACACTTACAAACTTCCAAACATCCCAAGTGATGGAAAGACACTGAAGAGGGCACTAAAGCTTTCAGGCCACAACATTCCCATACCCGTAAAAGTTTCAGATTCATGAAACGTTTGTTAAGTTTGGAGCCTTCTTTACATATGTGCTCCAATTTAGGAAGGCCTAATAGCGCTAATCTTTTAACCACAACAAAATTATCAGTCTGATCTCCTTCTCCCAAATATCCCTTATGGTTGAATATCTCTTTAAAAGAACTATATTTCAGACAACGATCTTTTAAATTGGGTATTTTTTGAAGGATCCAATGTGGAACGCTAGCTTGTTCTACATCGAAAAACTGCAGAATAAGGCATTTGAGCCTTGGATATTTGACTGAAAATTGATGAAGGCCGTCCATGATAGAAGCATTGTTGTTTACTGTCAGTTCCAACAAGTTGGGGAAGACCTAGTAAAGCAATTATGTAAGCAAATGAGTTCTCAATTATAACTTTAGAATTGGAAAACTTCTATGATAAACATCCTTTTAAAGATTCTATTAACATATGCATGAATCAACAATTCTCCACTGCCTGATTAATAACACATAGAAAAATGTTCAGAGTGTTAGAAGTAGCACACTTCCAGAAACTTCAACAACAAATCAGAAAATTTTACTTCTCACCGACTTATAACTTCCATCAACAATAAACTAGAAACTACAAGAAAATTCTAGTAATACAGCTGTAAAAAACTAGGGAAGAAACTAGAAAAATTAGAGAAGAAACTAGAAAAATCTAGCTGAAAAACCGACATGCATAAGTCGGTTTACTTGCCTATAAATAGGCATGAAGTGTAGAAAAATGTGTAAGAAAAAACTCATAGCCTTGTACTTTCCTTGTCAAACCTATCAACTATTAAAAGCCTTCTCTTCCACGTCCTTTCACCTTTTTTTTCAGCCATCATCCATTTCTCACACTTACAACTATTACTTTATCCCATAAAATCAATTCCAACCAATCAACTATTCATCTCCCACTTCCTTTCATCTCCAACTTTCTTCCACTCTTCCAACGTCCCTTGCCTTATTCACAAATTACCAACACTTTTTTAGTCTCTTCACACACAAACACAATTACTATATCATTTTCATAAACTAACAAATCTGGTTCAGCCACATGGGAAATTTTAGCATAAGGGAGAGTCGAATTTTGAATGGAGCTCTTGCCTAGTGCCGAATTTTGGGTTTGTTATTTTTTTAAAAAAAAAAAATTGATGAAGAGTGTCGCATTATCATCAAAGTGGGAGTCAAATTTTGGCTTGATAACATGTGGAGTGTTATCCAAGCCAAAATTGGACTCCCCATGTGCTAGTTGTGTTTAGCTAGAGGAAGAAAGATCTTTATACTTACGTATGTACAACTGCTGAATAGCTTCTGCTTTCCTGCTTCTTCAGAAGGAATTTTTTTTCAGCAGCCTGTATAGTTGATATGTAAATCCATGTATTTATGACCGGGACATACAGATTCATTTTTCATTTGAGGTTGATATTGTATCTTGGAAGTTTATTCAGTGAATTAGGGGAAGTGCATGCTCCTGACTTGAAAATCTGAATAGATTCTTGCAGCAATCCAAGGTTGTTGGAGAGATCCCCAACTTGGCCTTTCTCCCTATGATGTTCATTCACATGCTGGATTTCTAAAGCATTTGATGCTAAGAACTGGAAGGTATAACGTATATCTGTGATATCTTCTAATATCAGATTTCATTGTTTCAGATATATGTGGATACTGTAGTTCTCATATCTTATACTCAATTACTCATAGACAATGCTCAAACAATATGACCACAAGTCATACACATATCAGTAGAGATAAGTCCTATTTTCTGTAACAGAATTAAGCAAGAGAAAGAG
>QAOA01007173.1:153387-178125 GCA_003255065.1 Cercis canadensis | reverse complement strand
AAAAAAAAAAAAAAAAAAAACACGCATACCTTATTGGCAGGATCAATTTGCAGTAAGCACTTGTCAACATCAAGAATTTTATCAAAAAAACCAGGAGCATGCAGTCCTAGTGCATAACTTCTGCTATCATTATGTCTTTCGAGCAACAATTCTTTAGGTAACCATCTCTGGGAACCAAATGAGAATTCCTTCTGAAGAAGCAGGAAAGCAGAAGCTATTCAGCAGTTGTACATACATAAGTATAAATATCTTTCTTGCACTAGCTAAACACAGCTAGCACATGGGGAGTCTAATTTTGACTTGGATAACATGTTATCAAGCCAAAATTTGACTCCCACTTTGAAGATAATGAGACACTCTTCATCAATTTTTTTTTAAAAAAATAACAAACCCAAAATTTGGCACTAGGCAAGAGCTCCATCCAAAATTGACTCTCCCTTATGTTAAAATTCGACACCTTCATGCCATGTAAATAATAAAAAAAAAAAAAAGCAAAGCCAAAATGCGACACTTCAATGGAGCTCTAGGCAAAATTTGGCACCCCACATGCATGCCAAAATTTGACACCCCAACAAAAGTAAAAAAAAAAAAAAAATTACTGTAATTAAAAAAATTGTTTTAAATGTTCGATAATTATATAAATATTTTACAAATCTATATTATTCAAAAGAATCATCCAGATATAACACGTATATATATACAAGTGTTAATAGTGAAAAATATATATATATTTCTATCACTATCATATCATAATAATGCATAACGATATATATATTACTGTGATGTCCACGTACTTGGCTGTGATTGAATTTCCGTGTCATTGACAGCTTACATAGCTGTATCCCTGACTTCCTATCCCATAGAATACGCTAGAAGCACATCAAAGCGTAAGGCATTATTAACTATTGGTATCTTTCTCTTACTACTCTTTTTTTTTTTTCTTTTTTTTTTTTTTTATCCCTTTCACCACGTTGCAACCATTTGGGCTAGAATTCAATTCAAATGAATTAAAAAATTTATTCATTTCAAACAACATTGAAAATGATTGCATCACACTTCTTTTATCCCTTTCACCACGTTCCAACTAGTTGGGCTAGAATTCAATTCAAATGAATTAAAAAAATTTATTCATTTCAAACAACATTGAAAATAATTGCATCACACTTTTTTTTTATTATTATCCCTTTCACTACGTTGCAACTATTTGGGTTAGAATTCAATTCAAATGAATTAAAAAAAAATATTCATTTCAAACAACATTGAAAATGATTGCATCACGCTAACTGAGCTGTAAATCAGTTGGTCATAAGACTCTTCTCGTAAAAAAAATAACTTTGTGTTTGAGGCTTATCATAATTTCATTGATAAAATGAGGATCTTAAAATATTTTCTCACATAAAACTATAGATGTGGGTGTTTTAATATCAGGATCCCTAGAACATAGATGTCTCACCTTAAATTTAATAAGTCTAACTTCATCTAAATATTAAGATTAGACATTTGTTTCTGGGTTACTAAAAAAAATGATTACATCACCCTTATCACATTCAAACTTCTATGAAAAGAAAATCTGAATTGAATTTTGGAAACTGAAAGTAAGAGTCACTTTTTTTCACACTTGTAAATATACATATCTTTTATATTTGCACATTGATCATTATCTAAATTCAATTGAACTTGTTTAAACTTTAATTAACCAACCATTGATCCCATAAAAAATTCATATTCTCTACACTTCTATATCTAAATGTATAACCACCATTTCTTCTACAATAAAAAATGCATCTCAATTAAAAAAAAAAAAATTGTAACTTTCTTTGCAAATAGTTATAAAGCTTTTCGCCAAAGTGCCTTAGCTAAACTAATATTGCTATTGGGCCAATGGCATGGCCTACCAGTTTAACCTCCCTAACCCTTTCCTAAAAACTAGTAAGTGCTCTCTCTTAATTTACCTAAGGTTAAAAATTATAAAAATTTTAACTTTTATAAAAACCGTGCAATACCAACTCCACCACCAAAAAAATAATTTTTTTCACTAATACATTTCTTTCTTGTCTAAGTTCCCTTTGAACTACTAAATGACTTATGTGGCCGAGTATTATTAAGATCATCCTTACTACTAGTGGGTTTTATACTTAAATTCAAATAGCCAAAAGTATTAAAAAAAAACTGCTCTTGGAACTATAATATTTTGAGGAATAGAACCCCTTTTTTGGTCCCCAAAAGATAAAGCACAATCAATTTAGTCCTTAAAAGATTTTAGTATCACTTCAAGTAATTGAAAGATAATTATGTTCATTAAAATAGTCAAATATCTTGTTTCCTTTAAGCGAGAGTTGATAGAACCTTCCTCGTGACATAATAAATGTCGTTGTAACAAGTCTGGTGACTGGGAGTTGGTGAAGGATTATGTTAATGGACGGAGTTATTTTTCAAGGATTAAGTGATATAAAAATCATCCAATGACTAAATTGATTGTGCACGTATATCTTTCATGGAAAAAAAAAAAAAGATTTTATTTGAGGCTTTAAAAATACAATCTTTTTTTTCTAAAAACAAAATGTATTTTTAAAACTCAAAACTACAATCTTAAATCTCAACCCAAATGATCTAATTTTAGATTGAGCTTTCAATAAGGCTAAAGCCCAACCCATAATGTAATGAATTAAAATGGTCACGCCACGGGTAAAGTGATCATGATTCATGCATGACTCTCATCAAAGACATTAAATAAAAAATAAATAATCAGAAGATGAATGTTGTAGAACTAATTATTAACACTTTGATATTGATTGGATTTTTCTTTAGCTGAATATTGAGCCTATAGGAATAGACTTCTATGTTACACAATACATCTACATGTGAAACTCTATTAGTTTGAAGCATGAACAAAGGTCATAGAAAAAAACCGCACACATTAAAGTTTCGTTTCTGTCCAACTTAAGATATTCTTATCCACTATCCAATTGGATTTCACTTCAATTTCCATAAGGACATAAAGACCAGAATTGGCATCAAATCTGTACTTCCAATTCCAACAAGATGAATCATTTTGTTGAGGACTCAAAGAGTATATTACTGAAATTTCTTAGTGGGTTTGGTTTGTGCATGAAGAGCTCAAGTTTGGCCTCTGCTACAACACCCCTTCAAGGAAATGAAACTGATCTTCATGCTTTGCTCGACTTCAAGAGCAAGATAGTTGAAGATCCATTCAAAATCATGACTTTGTGGAATGATTCCATCCAATACTGCAAATGGGTTGCTATCACCTGCAACATTGCCAATAAGAGGGTCATGGTTTTGAACCTTGAAGGAAAGAAATTGACTGGCAGCATTCCACCATCTAAAGGGAACCTCACATTCCTCACTGGTATAAACCTGAAGAATAATAGCTTCCATGGTGATCTTCCTCAAGAATTGGGACGTATACTATATCTGCAACATCTGAATTTGACCCAAAATAACTTTGGTGGGAATATTCCAAGTAATCTATGTTATTGCACAGAACTAAGAGTATTTGCTGCTCGTTATAACAAGTTTAGTGGGCAGGTTCCTCACCAGCTCTGTCTTTAGCTTTTCCGTAAACAACNTGGGTTGCTATCACCTGCAACATTGCCAATAAGAGGGTCATGGTTTTGAACCTTGAAGGAAAGAAATTGACTGGCAGCATTCCACCATCTAAAGGGAACCTCACATTCCTCACTGGTATAAACCTGAAGAATAATAGCTTCCATGGTGATCTTCCTCAAGAATTGGGACGTATACTATATCTGCAACATCTGAATTTGACCCAAAATAACTTGGGTGGGAATATTCCAAGTAATCTAAGTTATTGCACAGAACTAAGAGTATTTGCTGCTCGTTATAACAAGTTTAGTGGGCAGGTTCCTCACCGGCTCTGTCTTTAGCTTTTCCGTAAACAACTTCCATGGAAGAATACCAAATGAGGTAGGCCTTTTATCAAGCTTGACATTTCTTGGACTGAACGGAAATTACTTGTCTGGCACAATTTCTTCTTCAATTTATAATATTTCTTCCCTATACTACTTCACTGTTGCTCAAAACAATCTGCATGGAAACCTAACAGCTGATGTTGGCTTTAGAGAAGGATTAGAACTTTATAAACGACCAGGAGTCAACAACTTTACTGGAACAATTCCTGCATCCTTTTCAAATTCTTCAAGACTATTAATCCTTGACTTTGCTGAAAATGGTCTCAGTGGATCACTGCCTGAAAACATAGGAAGCTTGCAACGTTTAGTGAGGCTTAATTTTGATGAAAATAGACTTGGAAGTTGGAAAGCTGGGGATTTAAACTTTCTTGCGTCCTTGGCTAATTGTACTGATCTAGAAGTTTTGGGTCTTGCTCAAAACCACTATGGGGGAGAACTTCCCAGCTCCATAGCCAACCTTTCAAGCCAATTGCAACGACTTACTATTGGTTCCAATGCATTACATGGAAGTATCCCTATAGGGATTGTGAACCTTGGTAGCTTGACCCTTTTGGGTTTGGAAGATAACCATATAAGTGGTACTGTGCCTGGTGTCATAGGGAAGCTCCAAAAGTTAGAGGGATTGTCTTTAGAGAAAAACAACTTTTCAGGACTAATACCTTCCTCCCTTGGTAACTTAACAGCATTGACACAACTTCTCATGGGAGAGAACAATTTGAGGGGAAGTATACATTCAAGTCTTGGAAAATGCCATAATTTGTTGACACTTAGTCTTTATGCTAACAAGCTCAGTGGCACCATACCAAAGCAGATCATTGGCCTTTCTTCAATTGCCACTTCCTTGGACTTATCTCGGAATGTCCTGACAGGTCCTCTGCCAACTGAAATTGGTAAGTTAGATAAACTTAATGAGTTGAATCTCTCAGAGAACAATTTGTCTGGTGTTATACCCACTTCTCTTGGCAGCTGTAGTAGCTTAGAAAGACTGTATTTGTGAAATCAGAGTTCAGCAGAAAAATGGTTGAGAGAAGAGAGAATCTGAGAGAGAAAAACTTAAAAAGAAAGAAATGATTTCTATATTAAATCAGCAAGCATCAAAAGATGCATATATAGAAAGCATAAACCGCCTATCTAACTGAACTAACAAAACTAACCAAACTGATGGAGTCCAGAGAAATAACTAGAAATATAGTACTGAATAATAGCAAGAAAAAGCAATAGAAAACAATAGGGAATAGTAGATGAACTACTGAACCTCTACCCAGAGCTGTAGCTCCTCAGAGATGTTCTCTGCCCAGGCAATCAGCCCTTTCCTCTCCGAATGATCTTCCTCCCTCTCTCCTCTTACACCAGCCCTTCTATAACTAACTTCCCATGCATCACTGCCTTCCCCCATTTACGTAACAAACTAACCCATGTAACAAACTAACCCATGTGGCATAACAACCTGCCACCTCATCATTTACTCTCATTCTCACTCCCTACCCCCTTCTTATTCCTTCTAGAGTACACTCTCCATATCTTAGGTCTAACTATTTCTTCATTCACCAACTGACCCCTATCACAAACTAACTAAGCTAATTACATAAATAGACATCAATCCACAATAATGATAAATTGTCTTGACGTGAGAACACGGCCTGGTGTTTAATGAACACGCCCGTGTTCTTCTTTAGCATCAACCGTGTTCATCTTTAGACAATTACATGCTCTCTGTGACTATGACACGACCATGATCAGCTATAACATGGCCGTGTTCAACTTCCACTAACAATTTGCAAGGTAACTTCTTAGAGGGAAACATTCCTAAAAGTTTAACGAATTTAAGGGGCTTACAAGTTTTAGATCTTTCCCGCAATAACTTGACTGGAAAGATTCTTGAATTTCTAAATCAGTTCTCAGTGCTCGAGCAACTTAATCTCTCTTACAATGATTTTGATATGTACTCTAGAGGATGGGGGAAGTTTTAATCTGTAAGCCACAGCCTCACACCTGGCCATAATTTGGTATGGACCATAATACCTTGCTGCCAATTTCTGGTTAATCCTCCTTGCTACCGTTTGTTGGCTATGTGGCCTTAACTTCAAGAATACCCATTCTCCCACTTCAAAGGATAGAGACCTTCTCTTCAAATCTGCATACTTCTTCATTTGCTGTTTAGACCGCATCAAATGATATTTCAATTGATTGAGAGCTTCATCTCGGTCAATCAGTTCTTGAGCCACTGCTTCCACCCTTGTTTCTCCTTG
Source organism: Cercis canadensis (assembly GCA_003255065.1). Taxonomy (NCBI): domain Eukaryota; kingdom Viridiplantae; phylum Streptophyta; class Magnoliopsida; order Fabales; family Fabaceae; genus Cercis; species Cercis canadensis. The sequence continues at coordinate 171,923 of QAOA01007173.1, read as the reverse complement.
TAAATATCTCACCAAGGTGGGTGGTTTTCTACCATATACTACTTCAAAAGGAGTAGACCCTGTTGAGACATGAAAAGTGGTATTGTACCACAATTCTGCCCAAGGGAGCCAATGGGACCAGTGGCGAGGTTGGTCAGAAACAAAACACCATAGATAGGCCTCCAAACACCTATTGATAACTTCAGTTTGTCCATCAGTTTCAGGGTGGTAGGATGAACTCATTTTGAGGACTGTACCCTGAAGTTTAAATAATTCTTGCCAAAAGTGACTTATAAACAAAGGGTCCCTGTCACTCACAATGGAACTTGGGATTCCATGTAATTGGACTATCTCTTGGGTAAAAATTTCAGCCACCCTTCGTGCTGTGTAGGGATGCTTCATAAGAATAAAGTGGGCAGATTTGGATAATCTGTCAACCACCACCAGAATGGCTTCAAACCCCTTGGACTTGGGTAGGCCTATGATAAAGTCCATGGAAAGGTCTTCCCAAATCTGATTAGGAATGTCAAGGGGCTGTAAGAGTCCACCCGGAGAAGTTGCTGCATACTTTTGACGTTGGCAAATGTCACAAGACTTAACGAAGTCTTGGATGTTTTTCTTCATGCCTAACCAATAGAGATTTTCTGCAAGTCTCCGATAGGTGCGATGGAACCCCGAATGGCCACCTTGAGGGGTCGAGTGAAACTCATGTAGGAGTTGGGGAATCCAAGGGGAACTTGCAGAAAGGACTAATCTGTTTTTATAAAACAGAATTCCTTGATGAAGTGCAAACCCAGCTTTGCTGAGAGGATCAGTTTGTAATGCAGAGATGATGTTTTGGAGATGAGGGTCAGCATTTGCTGCATTGGTCACCTCTTTTCCTTCTAGCCAAACCGGGAAAGATATTAACCCATTAAACTCTCCCTCATCTGGAATTCTGGACAGTGCATCGGCAGCCTTATTGTCTGAACCGGGTTTGTAGATTATATCAAAGTAATATCCCAACAACTTAGCGATCTAACACTGTTGGTCAGGAGTAGTAATGCGTTGATGTAGGAGGTGTTTAAGACTTTTCTGGTCTGTATGAACCAGAAAATGCCTACCCAACAAATAAGGCCTCCAATGCTGCACAGCCAAGGCAAGAGCCATGATCTCTTTGGCGTAAGTAGACTTGGCCAAGGTGCTATCGGATAAAGCCTTACTAAAATAGGCTAAAGGCCTCTTGCGTTGCATGAGGACTGCTCCAATTCCTCTGCCTGAAGCATCACACTCGATTTCAAAGGGTTGGGAAAAATTAGGTAATGCCAAAACTGGAGAAGTAGTCAGTAGCTTCTTGAGAGATTCAAAAGCTTCCTGAGCTGTAGGACTCCAATTAAACCCATCTTTTTTTGTTAATTCGGTTAAGGCTTTAGCCACCTTCCCATAGCCCTGGATAAACTTCCGATAGTATCCTGTCAGCCCCAAAAAGCCTCTCACTCCCTTCACATTCTTAGGAATAGGCCAGCTGAGCACACTGCGGATTTTTTCAGGATCCATTGCTACCCCTTGGCCAGATATTATATGCCCCAAATATTCGATAGAATTTCTCCCCAAACTACACTTTTTCTGGTTAACTACGAATCTGTGGAGCTTTAGCAGATTCAGTACCTTAGTTAAATGTACCATGTGTGTCTGCCAATCTGAGCTGTAGATTAATATATCATCAAAGAAAACGAGGACAAACCTTCGAAGGTAAGGCCTGAAAACATCATTCATGTTGGACTGAAATGTGGCTGGAGCATTAGTCAGTCCGAAGGGCATGACAAGGTATTCATAGTGCCCTTCATGAGTACGGAAAGCTGTTTTGTGCACGTCCTCATCCTTGACTCGAATCTGATTGAAACCTGACTTGAGGTCTAGCTTGGAGAAAAAACAAGCCCCATGTAACTCATCCAAGAGTTCATCTACCACTGGAATAGGGTATTTGTCCGGTACCGTAGCTCTATTTAGAGCTCTATAATCGATACACATTCGCCACGACTTGTCTTTCTTCTTCACCAAGATCACCGGGCTGGAAAAAGCACTGTTGCTATGCTTAATGAACCCTGCCTGGAGTAATTCTTTTACCTGCCTCTCAATCTCATCCTTTTGGTGATGAGGATATCGATAGGGTCTTACACTAACTGGGCCTTGTCCTGGTTGAAGGTTAATGGCATGGTCATTGTGCCTATGAGGAGGAAGACTTGGAGTTTCTGAAAATATTTCAGGAACTTGGTTCAGCACCTCATGCAGCTCAACAAGCTATTTCTTGGGCAATTCCCCCTGCTATCCATTGGTACTACAATGGATCTCCATGTTCCATAACATCCCTTCTACTCGATAAAGCAGACTTCCAACAATGGTGTTGTGCAGAGAAGCATAAGCCATAAGACCAATGTGATTACCTTGTAACCGCATCCATTGGTCACCCTTACGAAAAGCCATGGTGGATGAACTCCAGTCCATTTGCACTACACCCAAGGTTCCAAGCCATGAGACACCCAATATCAAGTCCAAGGTACCAAGTTCGAGTACATATGCTGCTATATATGCTGTGAGTGCTCCCAAATCCACTTGTAAATCACATTTGCCTTTAGTGACCACTCGGTGACCATCCCCCAGTTTGATGCCAATTTCCCGAGTATGCTGCACTGTGATTCCAAGAGCATGCACCAGCCTTCGTGAGACAAAGTTGTGACTGGCTCCACTATCAATTAGGACAAGGATGGGCAGCCCATTCAACCTTCCTTCTAGCTTCATTACCTTAGGACTAGACATTCCTTCCTTTGAGTGTTGGTAGAGCTCAAGTCCAGCACAACTTAAGTCCTCAATTGGTTCTTCATCTGCACTTGGCAACACCTCAATATCGCCTTTGTCATTCAGAAACTCATCCTCAGCCAACAATGTGACTCGAAGTTGTTTGTCAGGGCATTGATGGAGAGGATGGTATTGCTGTCCACAACGAAAGCAAAGACCCTTCTTCCTTCGGTCAAAAATTTCTTGTGCCGAAAGATGGCGAGTTCCTCTATTTCTGCCCTTGCCCCACCTTTTGTTTTCCACTCCCGCGTTTCCTCCAGCAGGTTGGAAAGCTTGTATAGGAGGTTTGAGCTCTGGCTTCCATCCCATGCCTCCTTCTCTGTGGCGATTAGGGAGTTGCTGGGAAGGATAAGGAATTCCTTTTGTATTACCTTCTGAACCAAAATTAAATCCTCCCTGATTACCCAGACTACGTATTCCCCCTGTTTTCACTACCTCCGAACAGAGCAAACTCAACATCTCTAGCCAATGTCATTACCTTAGTTCTGCTATCAGGTTGATGGATTCTGACCCAACGACGAATGTCTTCCTGAAGCCCATGCATGAAATACCCGATGGCTTGTTGCTCTGGAAGTTTGGGAACTTGGGATGATAAAGCTTCAAAAGCTTCAATGTAATCAGCCACTGATTTCTCCTGCTTAATTCCCGCCAATTGTTCGAAGGGATTCAAGGATGGCAGTCCTCCATATCGCACCAGCAGTGCTTCTTTCAACTGATGCCATGATAAATCTAGTTCTGACTCCCATAGCAAGGTAAACCAGTGCACCGCTTGTCCCTCCATTGACACCTGGGCAAGAGGAACTTGCACTTCGGGTCGGGTATTTTGTACCCTGAAGTATGTTTCGGCCCGGGTAATCCAACCCCGTGGATCTGCTCCGTCAAAGGAAGGAAGCTCCACCTTTTTAACAGCCATGCGAAACTCGCCGAGGGCATCGCCGCCCAGCTCGAAACCAGGAGGTGGTCCATTTCGGTTTTGCTCTTCAACTCGACGGGTGCGTGCGTCGCGACCCATGGTGGTGCGGGAGGATCCTGGTGTGTATGTCTCTTCTTCAGTCACAAAAGCCTTGCCGGCGCTGCCTCGTGCCCAATTCGTCATCAGAGCACGAAATTCGGCGTTCTCCTGCCGCTCCAACTCGAAGGTATGGCTCTCGGCCACTCTCGCTAATTTCTCCTGGGCCATCGACTTGTGCAACTCTCCCACAGAAGTTCGCAACTCCTGGAATTGCGTATCCAGAGATGTCATTTTAGTCTCAATAGCATCGATTCTCCCTGTCATCCTTGTATTCATTCACCGGAGACCTCCAGCCTCTCTAGCTATCCGGCAGGTCGGACCAATGATGGATTCCAGAGAAATAACTAGAAAATATAGTACTGAATAATAGCAAGAAAAAGCAATAGAAAACAATAGGGAACAGTAGATGAACTTCTGAACCTTTACCCAGAGCTGTAGCTCCTCAGAGATGTTCTCTGCCCAGGCAAACAGCCCTTTCCTCCCAGAATGATCTCTCCTCCCTCTTCTCCTCTTACACCAGCCCTTCTATATCTCACTTCCCATGCATCATTGCCTTCTCTCATTTTACCTAACAAACTAACCCATGTAACAAACTAACCCATATGGCATAACAACCTGCCACCTCATCATTTACTCTTATTCTCACTCCCTACCCCTTTCTTATTCCTTCTAGAGTACACTCTCCATATCTTAGGTCTAACTATTTCTTCATTCACCAACTGACCCCTATCAATATCATATATAAATTAAGAAATTACCATTAACCAGTTAGTTTTCTATATTATCACCTAAAATGTGACACACTCATTATTTTATGAAATAGGAAATAGTATTTATGCAGTTTCCCCATACTCGCATGGTGTAAATAATAAGCAATCCAAATAAACAAACAATGGAGCATCTCTACCAACTTTAGGTCCGTTGTTGTTATATGACTTACAAAATATATAAAGAAAAATCGAAGATTTAACTATGAAACAGTTATTTGACAGTGGGAATTGTATATTAGAGTGCAATTAAATATGAAAAAGATTGTGTATTACCCACCTCACTAGCAACGTAATGGAGTTCAATGGAAGGCCCTAATCATTAGGAATACCATGAGATAAATCAATCTTTTATGTGATCAAGAAATCTGAAATAAGCATGTCTGCATGCCCTATTGAAGAAAATCATAGCACAAACTCCCCAAAAGCCTACGGCAAATCCAACCCCCATGCCAGTGTAAAAATATGACAGCATTTCAGATTGATCATCATCTTCTCCATTGAGGTTTGATTCATCAATTTCCTGCTGCTGTGCACACTTCTCTGTAAGAGGAGGTCCATAAAGTTCATGGTTCCATCATAGCTAAGTGCGTCAAAACTCTGAAGCTGGGTTGCCAATGGGATTTTGCCAATGAAATTGTTGTATGATAGATTCAAGTAACTGAGAAAAGACAAACCAGATATCGTTTGAGGAATCTCGCCTGAGAGTTGGTTTCCTGATAGATCTAGTGATTCCAAGAGTTTCATGTTCCTAATCTCTTGTGGTAGCCTTCCCACCAAATGATTATGAGACAAGTTCAAGATGTTTAATTGGGAAAGACCAAATAGTTCTTGAGGAATTGATCCAGATAGTTTCTTACTTGAAAGATCAACAAGATGCACATAACCAAGATTTTCTTGGTATTCCAATTCTTGGCCTTTATTATGCAATGCAATACTGTATAGGTACAATTCCTCTGGTGCACTTGCAAATGAATAGCTAATAATGATGAAACGATTTTCTTTTGACATGAAAGAAATATTATGTAGGCATTGAGGTATTGGTCCGAACAGCCGATTGTCTGCAAGATCCAATATTATGAGAAAAGAAATTTGGCATATCTATGATGGAATATTGCCCGTAAATTGATTGGATCTCAACCTGATAGCTCCCATGTTTTGACCCATCCAACTTGGTATGCTTCGTGACAACTTATTTCCCCCCAGATCAAGGAATACCAATTTCTTGCAATTTTGCAACGACAGAGGTATATCTACAAAGAAGTTATTGTTGTGCAAATGCAATGACCCAAGAATAGACAATGAGCCCAATGAACGAGGAATTTTTCCTGTGAGGTTATTGCCAATTCATCCAGCAGTCAGGAAGTTCTCCAGATAAGAGATTATATGACATGTCTAAATAATTCAAGGAATGCACTTTTCCGTATATGGTATCACATAGTAGAGAGGAAGTGGGTCCTGAGAAAGAGTTATTTCCTATTCGGAAAAAGCTAACCTTTGGTGTCAAACGTGGCATCCCACCATTAATATTATTAGATGATAGATCGATGACATATTGGTTTAAAACCCGATTTGATATGTCCCCAGTGATTAGGTTGTTGGATAGATCGACAAGAAAAGTAATATAGTTCAATACAAAGCTCCAGAACTTGTCATGGTGATCTATAGATGAAATTCTTGAGCCGAAAATGTTTAGAACTGTCAAAGAATTCTGTGTATATAGCCATGTGGGAAATTTGGGACCCAACAAACAAGATTTCAAATAAAGTTCGTGGAGTTGAAATGGAGGAACCCACTTAGATCTTAAATGGAACAGAAAAGCTGTTAAGCTCAAGTCTAACACCTTCAAATTTGAGAGCTTGGCGAAATGCTTTTCAGAGAGTACCCTTATCAAGGAATTGCCTCCAACATTTAAAGTCTCTAAGTTTGAGAGTTGCCTAATACTTTCTGGAAGACTACCATTCAAATGATTGTGGGTAACATCTAAGAGTGTTAAAGATGATATATTTCCCAAAATAGGAGGTATTGAACCCTGAAATGAATTGTATGAAAGATCAAGTTCTTGGAGATATTTGTATTGGCCAAGCCATTCTGGGATTGTTCCATTTAGTCCATTCTTAGCAACAAGTAAAGTCTTCAAGTTTGGTGGGTTTAAGAGGGTATCAGGCATTTGGCCATGAAATTCATTCCATCGAAGGTCAAGATAAGAAAGGCTGAGTGAAGTGAAATTTACATATCCAATGGATGAATTTGTATGACCAAGGTTACAACTTGCCAATCATTACTCTGAAACTAAAGGAAGCATTGTTGTCAAAGAGTGAAGCCAATTAGTTACTGTAACAAGATTATTGTAACTCAAATCAAGGTATTTTAAGGAAGGAATATGAGAAAGCCATGAAAGATTATCCATTTGAAGATGATAATTTCCTGATAAATCAAGATGTTGGAGTGTAGAGGAATGGGGAGGTGTAACTAGTGATAAGTTTTCATTTCTCTGTCCAATGGATGAATTTGTATGACTAAGTCCACAATATCTCAATCGTAATTCTGAAACTGAAGGAAGCATTGTTGTCAAAGAGTGAAGCCAATTAGTTACTGGAGAAAGATTATTGTAACTCAAATCAAGGTATTTTAAGGAAGGAATTTGAGAAAGCCATGTAAGATTATCCATTTGAAGATAATAATTTCTTGATAAATCAAGATGTTGGAGTGTAGAGGGATGGGGAGGTGTAACTACTGATAAGTTTTCATTTCTCTGTCCATTATCTGCTGAATCATGGATAGTTGTAAAGTTGTTCCTTCTGAAGTCCAAATAATTCAAAAATTCAAGTTCATGCACACAAAGGTTGATTTCACCTGTCAAGAGTTCAATATAATTGGGGTTGATGTATGAAGATGAAAGATTGAGTTTTGTGACTCTTCCTGTAATGTCGTGGCATTGAACTCCGATCCATTTACAGCAATCTTCTTCGCTAGACCAAGACGAAAGCCGCTCTGAAGGATCTACGAGGCTTTTCTTAAACTGCAAGAGTAGCTTTCTATCCTATGCATCGCAAGCAGCAACTTCAGAATTTCTGCCACATAAGCTTTGGTTGAGCAAGCCCCCATATAGAAAGCATAGCAGAAGTATTACAGTTTGTGAAGTGCACCTAATCATGATAAGTTGGTAATAGAGGAGGAAAGGAAATCCAAAAGGGTTCGATGATAAAAGATCAGAGCTACACGTTCTTGCATTTTAATGAAAACCAAGGTTTAAATACTTGGTTCCCAATGTTTACCCCTGATGATGCCTGATTTGGTATAGAAAGAAAGGATTAATGGTATGCTACCTGCAAATAATGAAAAGTCAAAGTCGAGACTTATACCCGAGCTCCGATGTTTAAGTTAGTGATGTCCGAGGTATCAGAATGTATCTATTGATGTGAGATAAAAAAGTATCTATACCTGTCGTGCAGAGAGTATTTATAGGGAAGTTTGGAGGTTTAAAGGTTATGAACATTTGGAGAATATGGGCCTTGCGATGAATGGGCCTAATGGCTTATGGGCCTAAATGCCGGGTATCTACACTTGCCCCTCCTTCAAGCTTGGATATCGAATTTACCGATATCGAGCTTCGAGGATTCTAAACGAGCGAAATGTCTATTTCTGAGACAAGAAAATGGGGGGAAACTGGGAAAAGACTTGATTTTTGAGATCCTGACAATGCGCCGAATGCCATGATGGCCAACTGTTGCTTTGGGCGTCTGTGCCATGTGGTTTTTTGCTAGGGGTGCCCTTAGATAATCGTCATAGCCGCAGCTGTCGCTTGGGCTGTGTTCAACAATCAGATTTACTTGGCATTATCCTATATATAGGGGCTGACGAAACTTCCTTTTACTCTTTTACCTAATTTTTTCAAGATCGGTGCATAGGTCGGTGTGAAGTAGAGAGGATTTTCTACTTGTGTTTGGGATCTCAGCTCGGGTTGCTTCCGTTTCAAAGGTAATTTTACCTTCTCCTACTCTTAGGGACCTAGGTCACCTTTCTTCTTCGGGAATACTTGCAATGTAGAAATATGGAGAGTTCTGCTTCTGTAAATGGTGATGACCCAATGAATTATTTGGAAAACATTGAAGTTTTATCGTCGGATGAGGGAGTTCATGCCACCGGGGAGGCCATCGTCGAGAGGGAACTGAGTGCTGATAGAGAGCCTTGTGAGTTAGAAAGAGCGAGCTCCAGTGAGAGTAGTGTTGGTGTACTCCTTCCTCGGCCCTCTATTCCCTCTTTTATCCATGAGAGAGTTAAAACCACTTTTTCTGTGCTTCGCACGAAGTTTGTAAGGGAGTTTAAATATTATAATGAGACAATTGATTGGAGTCATAGTAGCTACGACGTTAAGCCATGTCCTAGGAATTCACCAGTGTGTAAGAATTACACAAATAACGAATTTTTTTACCTTTAGTGCTGCTTATATGCAGAGGGCCGGGCCGAGCTACCTTTGTCTGAGTTTGAGATAGAATTTTTTAGGAAAGTGAATGTGGCTCCGACCCAACTTCATATGAATGGTTGGGGCTTCCTCCGAGCTTTCCAAAGGATGTGCGACTTATTGTCGGTAGTGAGTAGAGTAGAAATATTTTTTTATTTTTTTACCTTAAAGGATGTACAAGATACCGACCAAGAATTTGTGTACATAGCTAGTCGATGTGGGCTAGGTCTTATGAGACTTGTGGAAGAATCGGCTAAGGATTGGAAAGACCGATTTTTTCGCGTGACGATTCTGACCTAGAAAACAAGTCCTGCGCCGACCATGATGTTTTTCTTGAAAGAAAGGTCAAGGCCTCGGTTTCCATTACGTTGGAGGCAGGATGTATATAAGGTACCTGCTCGGGCCCTGGATGAGTATGTATGGGAAGATCAACAGATAATAAAGACGATTTCCTAACTTATGGTTGAGAATGCTCAAATGGTCACCCTCAGGGCCAAAGATTTAATTGGTCGGTATTTATTGTGTGTTTTTGTGTGTTTGTTGTCTGGTTTGCTAACCATTTTATTTTTATATTGTAAAGGGAAAACTTTCAAAAGAAGAGATGGTGAATCTGGCGAAGCTGGCCAAAGCCAAAATGCAGAAATTGGTGAACCCGACCAAGGCGATTTCGGTCGAGCCGGTAATGGTGGTGAGTCCAGAAGAGGCGCCAGCTTTACCTCCAGTCAGAGTAGAAGGGAGCCCTGTTGCTGCTAAGGGCAAACAGAGAGCCGGGAATAAAAGGCAAAGGGTGTCTGCGAGGAACGAGAGAGACTGAGCAGATCCCAGCGCCAGCCGAGTTTTTGATTTGGACTCGGAGGTGAAGCACTTCGAGTTGTTCGCCGCCCCTGTGGGAGAGAAACGGGAGCATTCTAGTCACTCTTTCTAGAATGTGCAATATCTGGCAGGAGATCGGCTCAAAGCGCTGGCCCTACCAACTGACTGTATTGCTCAACAAACATCTTCAGGATATTCCTAGTCGAGCTGCAGTCATAGGCCAGGAGCTGAATGAGAGGGTCACTGTCTCTAAACTCGAAGCACAGAAATTTCGGGAAGAGGACGAGGTGACCCGAACTACTATGGAGTCCTGTCAGGATGTGCTGGGCAAAACTCAACGGGAGTTGGCGGATGCCCGAAATAAGCTGGAGAGCGCACTAGCCGAGCTGGCCCAGGTGAAGGAGGAGAAAACCACAGTCCAGGAGCTAGGTCGGGCTGCGGAGATCCGGGAGAGCAAAGTTTGTTGCCAAATGGCTCGACGGCTCGACCAGGTTCGCCAGTCTAAGTTAAGATTGAGGGACCGGACCGAGCAAAAGATAATTAATAATTATGCGGACGCCCATGAAAAGGGCTTTAAGCTGTGTCTAGAGCAAGTTCGCTTGCAGGTCCCCGATATTGATGCCGAGCGCCTGGACCTATTGAAGAGAGTAAAAGATGGTCAACTTGTGGCCGATACCAAAGATAAGGATGGGGATGATCCCGAGCTTCGGGTTGACCCTGACTCGGTTGAGGATAAAGACTCTATCTCGGAGACCAAAGATGTTCTTCGAGAGCAAGGAAAGACCCAGGGGGCTTAGATTTTTTGTACTTTAGTTATTTTGTTCTTTTACTTTTTTGTGTTGTTTGTTTTATAAGAACATGTCTTTGAATAATATACCTCGGACCACTTTTTCTTCTGTTGGACTCCCGTGTCTTATATGTTTTGAGTGGTGTATGGGAGATCGGTTTATTTTTGGAGCTATGCGTTTATGATCGATGATCAGGTATATATACCTTGTAGCTTGGATTAGAACTGAACTCGGATAAGAAATAATATTTTGAACTAAAAAAGCTTAGGGTAAGAACTGAATGTGAATAAAAAATTTTAAAGAATAAGTACCTTTGAAAAAGATGGAATAATCTTGATCGGGATTGGTTGACTAGTAACTTTGCTGAAAAAACAAGAAAACCGACGTAATATTTAAAGGTGAATTTTGAAAAGGACCATTGGTCGTGCTTAGAACTCGGATTGGCCAAAAATACTTTGATCAAACCATTTTTCTGATAAAACTTGGAAAATTTATGGGTATCTTGGACCTTATGTTTGAAGCCCGGGTTGAGTTTTTTGAAGGATATTGGTCTTTTAAGGGCATTAGCCCTTGTGTTTTAAGCTCGGTTAGAGCTTTTTGAAGAACATTGGTCCTTTTGAGGGCATTGGCCTTTGTATTTTGAGCTCGATTAGAGCTTTTTGAAGGACATTGATCTTTTTAAAGGCATTGGCCCTTGTATTTTGAGCTCGGTTAAAGTTTTTTGAAGGACACTGGCCATTACATTTTAAGCTTAGTTTAGAGCTGTTTGAAGGACATTAGTCCTTTACTCCATAGATGTAAGCAACTTCATTGTATATATAGGTGAAGGTTTAGTACATTCCAAGTTCTTAGGATGTGATCTCCTTCCAAGGTTGTTAGTTTGTATGCTCATTTTCCTAGTACCTCGTGAACTCGGTAGGGGTCTTCTTAATTTGGTGCCAATTTTCCCTCGTTCATGTGCTTTCTTGGGATGGCCGCTTTCCGGAGTATGAGGTCCCCTTGCTGGAACTGTCTTGGTCTGACCTTGAGGTTGTAGTATCGAGCGAGTTTTTATTTGTATGTCATTGCTCGAATCCGATCTTTATCTCTTTCCTTATCAAGCAAGTCGAGGTTCACTTAGAGTTGTTCTGAATTTTGAGCAGGTTAAAACTATTCTTTTCTTCAGATTAGTTCGCCAAGCTCCACGGGAATCATAGCTTCTATTCCATAAGTTAGTTTGTATGGGGACGCACTGGTGGAGGTTTGGGAAGTAGTTCGGTACGACCAGAGGACCCATAGAAGCTCGTCAACCCACTTGGTTTTGGTTCGGTCCAGTCTCTTTTTAATGCCATCTACTATTATTCGGTTTGCCGCCTCCACTTGTCCGTTAGCTTGTGGATGTTCGACTGAAGTAAAGTGTAGCTTGATGTGAAGGTCGACACAAAATGTTCTAAACCTTGAGTTTGAGAACTGAGTTCCGTTGTCCGTGGTTATTGTGTGAGAGATGCCGAACCTGCAAACAATGAAAATTTGAACAAACTTTTTAGCATTTTTAGTTGTTATTGTAGCTAGTGGCTCGACTTCAATCCATTTGGAAAAATAATCAATAGCGACAATGAAAATTTTTTTCTACCTAAGAGCCAATAGGAAAGGCCCGAGAAGGTCCAGTCCCCATCGGTAGAATGGTCATGACTCTACTGCGACATAAAGGTCGGTGGGTGGTGCCAGGTGAATATGTGCAAATTTTTGGCATGTCACATCGTTGCACAAACTTGGTCGCATTAATCCTTAAGGTCGACCAATAGTATCCAGTCCTGAGAATACTAGCTGCTAATGAGCGGGCCCCGATGTGGTGGCCACATATTCTTTCGTGGATCTCCTGCAAAACGTAAGTGGATTGGTCAGGGGTAAGGCATTTCAAAAGTGGGGTATAGTAATCGCGTTTATAGAGCACGCCTCTTTCGATGTAGTAGTTGGTGGCTATTCGTCGAATTCCGCTTTCTCGGTTGGGAGATCTCCCGTTTCAAGGAATTGTTTGATTGGGGTAATCCATGTTGGGGCCTCTTCCTCGACACTTAGCATTGTTTCTTGCTCTATGCTTGGCTTGTGAAGTGTTTCTTGTATTACCGTTTGATTGTTTCTCGGTTTCTTGCTACTGGCCAGTTTTGAGAGGAGGTCGGCATGACAGTTCTCGTTTCTCGGGACATGTTGGATTTCAAATTTTTTCAATTGGGAGGCTAAGCCTTGGACTTTTTCCAAGTATCTGATCATTTAGGGATCCTTGGCTTGGTATTCCCCTTTAACCTGGCTAGTTATTAGTTGAGAGTCACTAGAAACTGAGAGATTTTCTGACCCAAGTTCCAGAGCCAGTTTGAGGCCGGCGATAAGAGCTTCGTACTCGGCTTGATTGTTGGAAGTTGGAAACTCGAATCGTAAAGATTGCTCTATTGTTATGTCTTTTGGTCCTTCCACGATTATCTCTGCTCCCCCTCCTTTGAGGTTCGAGGATCTATTAACCGATAAGCGCCAACTGTTATGCGTATCTTGGTTAGGCTCATCCGCGGGAGTGAACTCCGCAATGAAGTCGGCCAAAGTTTGTGCCTTGATCGCACCTCTAGGCTCGTAGGTGATGGTGTGTTCCGAGAGTTCGATGGACCAACTGAGCATTCGTCTTGCGAGGTTGAGCTTTTGGAGTACCTGCCATATTGGTTGGTCGATACAGACTATAATTGAGTGATTTTGGAAGTACGGCCTGAGATGGCGTGCCGAGAGAAGGAGAGCGTATGCGAGCTTTTTTATCTTGTGATAGTTGAGCTCGAATCTCTGAAGGGTGTGGCTGGTAAAATAGACTAGAAATTGGTTCTTGCTTTCTTCTCGGACGAGGGCAAAACTTACGGCATGGTTACTATAGGCGAGATATAGGTAGATTGTGTCTGCCGGTTTTGGCTTGGTGAGTATTGGTGGTGAGGCGAGATACTGCTTGAGCTCGTCAAAAGCATGTTGGCTATCTGCTGTCCACTCGAAATGTTTGACTTTTTTTAGTGCTTTGAAGAAAGAAAGAGCTCTTTCGGTTGATTTTGACATGAATCGTGAAAGGGCAACGATTTTTCCGGTTAACCTCTGAACCTCTCTAACCGTCCTTGGTAGTTCTATCTAGATGATTGTTGTACACTTATCCGGGTTGACCTCTATGCCCTTGTGTGTTAACATGAATCCGATGAACTTGTCGGCCTCAACCCCAAATGTATATTTGGAAGGGTTCAGACGCATGGCATGTTTTTGGAGTTCGGTTAAAGTTTCTTCTAGATCGGTCAAATGGATTGCTTCTGAGTGTGATTTGACGAGCAAGTCATCTACGTATACTTCGACATTCCGTTCTATCTATTTCTTGAAAACTTGATCCATCAGTCTTTGATAGGTGGTACTTGCGTTCTTTAACCAAAAAGGCATTACTCGGTAACAATAGGTAGCCTTCTCGGTGATGAAAGTTGTTTTGTCCTCATCATCAAGGTGCATTCGGATTTGGTTATATCCCGAATAAGTGTCCACAAAGCTCAAAAGTTATATCCAGATGCTCCGTCGACGAGCTTGTCGATGGTTGGAAGAGGGTAGAGGACTTCTGGGGATGCTTTATTGAGGTCGGAGTAATCTACGCACATTCTCCATTTCCCATTGGCTTTCTTTACCATTACGGCATTTGCTAACCATGTTACATAGGGTACTTCTCTGATGAACTTGGCATCTAAAAGCTTAGTAACTTCTTCTTGGATTATTGCCTACCATTCTGGTCCTACCACCTTTTTCTTTTGTCAGACTGGTTTTGCACCTGCGTTAACAGCAAATTTATAACAGATGAAATCGGGATTTCTACTTGGCATGTCAGCCGCTGTCCATGTGAATATATCAGCGTTGGCGACCAGGAGGTTGGTCAATTTCTTCAAGCTAGACGAAGGTAGGCTAGATCCTACCTTTACTGTCTGATTGGGTCTTTGTCCCACTTGAACTGAAACCAGTTCGCCTTTTAGTTCGGGACGAGGTCCCTGACTTATCATTCTGTTGTCGAGCTCATTGAGAGGAATTGAAGAGCTGGAGGGTTTATTGGTACCCTCCGACCTCTGGTGTTTTGAGAAATCAATGGATAGGCTGATGTTGTAGTAGGTTCTGCCGAGAAGCTGGTCTCCTTGTGCCTAACTGACCTCCCCAAAGGCAATGGGGAATTTGAGCAAAAGATGCTTAGTTGAGACAATTGCATCAATGCTCTTAAGAGATGGTCATCCCGAAATGATATCGTAAGCAGAGGGGCAGTCAACGACCAAGAAGCGAATGTCGGTGTTGGTCAAGTTGGGAACATCGCCCAGAGTGGCCTTTAGAGTGATAGTGCCTTTGACTCCGACATGGTTTTCGGAAAAACCTACTAGAGTTCCTGGATAATTGCCAAGGTTCGAGGTAGGAATGTCGAGTTGGGTATAAGTGTGGTAGAATAGGATATCGGCCGAGCTTCCTTGGTCGATCAAAACTTTCCGGACTTCATAATTAGCGATCAGGCAAGATATAACTATAGGATTGTCGTACTCTGGGTCGATGATCCTAAAGTCGACGTCGGAGAAGGATATGGTTGGCTAGGACTTAGGTCGCTTGGCAATAATAGTGTGGAGGTTTTCATTCTTATGTTTCTGGGCAGCTCTTTCGTGCCTTTTTCTAGAGGACCTTGAAGATCCTCCACTAGCGAAACCACCTGCAATCATATGAATGATTCCCGCGGTGTTCTGCCTTGGATCTTCTTGTTGGTGCGGAGGGAATCTGCCCGAAGCTTTGTCGCCCTGCGGGTTCTAGTCTGGAGGGGTTGGTTGGTTTCTTGATGGGGACTGGTGCCTTGGTTGGTGTTCCCTGTGAAGTCTCCGGTTAGGGACGGGAATCTCGGCGTGATATTTTTGCAGGTATCCTTTTTGAATGAGGTCTTCTATGACGCTATGTAGCTGCTTGCAATCGTTGGTGTCGTGTCCTCGTCCTCGGTGAAAGGCGCAATACTTATCTTTCTCTGCTCCTAATGTCTTTTTCGGAGGCGGCAATTGGGCTAACTTTGTGTGACATATCCCTTCTATTACCCGGGCCCGACTTTGATTCAAAGGGGTGTAGCTGTCAAAACGTGGTCGGGTTGGGGACCTTTCTCTCTTGCTACCTTTCTTGTCTTCCAGAGTTTTTTTATCTCGGGGGGAATTGTCCTTTTCATTTTGCCATAGTATTTCTTCGAGGTTGATGTGTTTGAATACTTTCAACAGAAGTTCGGATAGGCTTGCTGGCGGATCAAAGGTGAGATATTCGAGCAGGCACCCAAGTCGGAGGCCTGCCTGGATTGCTCTGCTTCTGTTAGGTCTCGGACTTGAAGGGAGAGCTTGTTGTACCTGTCCATGTATTCTTTTAAGGANCGAAAATTTTTGGAGGACGAATTTGTCAGTAGCTTTATTTTCCAAGGACTTAAAAAAGGTTTTACTCTAACTTTTTTTGTTTTGTTTTGAAGTCTTTTGGGTTTTTTAAGATTCATGTGCTATGTTTTGTTGGTTGTTATTATTTTCGATGGATTAGCCTGAATACATATAACTTAGTATTCTATTTCTTGTAGATGTTTATCAAGGCACTACTAGTTATATGTTTTTTTTTTGGTCTCGAATAGTTATATATTCCATTATTGTACCAACTAGGGGTGTTCAGTGGGCAGGTCAAACCGCAGAACCTGCCTAAAGCAACCCGGCCTGAAGATCGTGGGCGGTTCAACAAGCACTCAATGGTGCGGTTCGGCTTATAACCCGCATTCCCGCAAGACTGTGGTTTGGCCCGCAGTTTTAGAAATACAAACCCGCATGAACCAGAACCGAACCGAGAACCCGCATATTAGTATTCATTTTAGTTTTACTATACTACGGCATCGTTTGAGGTTGTGCCCTAACCTCAATTTCTGAAGGGGCTTCGAGCCCTCGAGGCATTCATTTTCATAATTTCATTTCATCTCCTCAGTCCCTGCCTCTCTCTCTCTCTCTCTCTTTGTGACTCCCTGGACTGGAGCTCAACTTCTCTCTCACCATCTCTTTCTCGGACCCTTTCTCTTTGGTCTTTGCTCCCTGCCTCTCTCCATCTCCCTCGCTTCTCTCACGCTGGTGTGTTCCTCTCTTGATGTTGTCTCGGTGTTCCTCAGTGCTCACTTGCTCTCGGTGGTTAGTGCTCTCTTGGTGATTGCTCATAAACTCGAAAGGTAAGTATTTATAAACTCTCTGATTGTCAAAAATCATGCTCAATGTCTCTGATTATTAACTGTGGATTAATGGAAATAGACCTAAGAAGAAAGTAAGATCTACATACATTGTTAACAGCTTTCTAACAATTAGCTACAGAAATTACCAAAGAGCCACTGAAATTGAAAATTTGCTAAACTTAACTGAATTATCCCAACAGCTTTCTAATGCTAATAACTTATCAGTATGACATAGCAATTACTAATCACCAATATGGTTAATGGAAAGGTTGCAGTGAAACACACACACTCTCTCTCCATATATATATATATGATATATCTCTTGTTATTTTTTATTTATTTTTTACTCTCAGTCATGTTGTATTACCATTGTTGTATTACTCTCAGTCATGTCGGATTTTTCTGTTAACCGCCCAAACCAAACCGAACTGGTTCATGCGGTTTAGTTCAAATTTCTTCTCTCCTTCAGGCAAACCGAACCGAACCAAACCGCCCAAATCCCTGCGGTTCGGTTTTTANTGTATGTCAAAAGAAATTTCATTGATAAAAGAGTTTTGTCTTTATATAATTTTTCAACTCTCCTGTCCCTTTCATTGATTTCAGTTTTCTCTCTTGCAGCCTTTTTCTTGGAAAATGAGAGAGTACACATCAAAGCTTCTCCGGCTGAATTTGACTGGGTACTTCTTCTGTTCTGTCCTTGAATATTTAGTATTGATTTCCTCTGTTTCAGCTTAATCTACGTGTTGAATTAATCAACAAATCATCTAAAAAATTATCTTAGTCAGCAACTGAGAAAATTCGCATGAATGTCAAAAGAAATTTCATTAATAAGAGAGTTTTGTCTTTATATATTTTTTCAACTCTCCTGTTCCTTTCATTGATTTCAATTTTTTTCCCTTGCTGCCTTTTTCTTGGAAAATGAGAGAATACACATGTAAGCTTCTCCGGCTGAATTTGACTGGATACTTCTTCTATCCTTGGATATTTAGCATTCATTTCCTCTGTTTCAGCTTAATCTACATGTTGAATTAATCAACAAATCATCTAAAAAATTATCTTAGTCAGCAACAGAGAAAAAATTGATCTTTTTCTTTTTTAATTAAGTTGAAAGCAACCTTATCAAAGCATATCCAATATTGACCCAGAAAGCAAGAGAATGAAAGACAGAGGAGTGGCAAATGGCAATGCAGGGGCTGATGGGTTGACACAACTGTTAGAAAACTCCTGAAGACTAATGCCATTTGCATACATATAATTACACACTTTTCTCTATAAACATTTAATTGAACCCACATCAGATTTATTAATTCATTATTATTATTATTTGTATAATTTAGATTTTTTACTCTTTACACTCAAGCGTGCAACACCATCTTTTTATTAGGCCCTAAGTTATTTTGGATTCATTATTTCTTATTGCCAATGATGAGACGGTTGTGATTTAGATTCCATCACCATCTTTTTTCTAGTCTAATTATAATGAAAACTAAGGTTCGGGTAGCAGTAGTAACTTTAATTATTTATAAAGTAAATAAAATGTTCCATTATTTCTCATTGCCAATGATGAGACGGCTGTGATTTAGATTCCATCGCCATCTATTTTCCAGAGATAAAAAAAATTAAGGTTCGCATAGAATTTTTTTTTTTTTTT
>QAOA01007173.1:109732-138629 GCA_003255065.1 Cercis canadensis | reverse complement strand
ATAATTGATTATTATATTGGTGTAGCACCAAAAGAATGGGTTTCCTATAATTCTATTCTTGGAACAATCAAAATTTTCAATTTGAGAAGATGAAATAATCTTATTTAGCAGTGAGTCATCTTCTCATTATGTGTCTTACTGTGTGTTTGGATTCACTTAGAAAAATAATCGATTGTAAAAAGTCAATTATAAAAGAGTCTATTTATATTGAAGATATGTTAATTTAGAATAATTTTATAATAATCGGTTTTTATTTCTATTTCTTTCTTTTGGCTAGCACCAGTGCACCACCACTTGTCTATGTATGAGTTTTAAGCTCCATACAACTGTTTATGGTGACAAACATCAACCCTGTTACCTTAACCCAACTCAATTGTCAAAAGTTAAAAAAAAAAATTAATTATGTTCGTCAAAAGAAGAAGATTGAGAAATAGTCAAAAGGAAAAAAATTACATAAATTAAGCTAGAACGTAGAATGAACACTTCCCGGTGAATTTGCACTATTGTTTCTAGATATGTAATGAGAGAGAAAATTATTATTTTTCAACCAAAAGAAGACACCCTTTTATTTGTCCTTTGAATGATTGATGTTTTCTTCACTAATCTTCCTAGTGAGGTAACATCAGAATTAAGCCTCTTCTTTTTCTCTTATCGTAGGACTAAACTAACATTATATTTGTTCTACTGATTGCATGGACCATAAAAGGCATATATTTATAGAGCTTTGAAAATGAAACAAAATCTTGGAAGAACCTCATCCTAAACTCCAGAATTAAGGATACAATCACTTCATCACCAGCGATTGACTGCTTTAAGCAGTACAATCATGATGATCTGCTAGAGTGTAATGGTGTGGGGGGAGTAAGACTCCATTCTGAAGCCCAAGTTAGCTTGTTGCTTCAGAAAATTTAGAGTTACTGAGAGTGATCTAGAATTAGAGTTAAAGTAAAATAGAATCCTTGAATGTTCTTGTGAGGCAATTTATAGGCGCGACAGTTATGTAAATGGATGCACATGCAGATCAAAAGCTCTATCTTCTGCCTCCTCTAAGGTATTTATTATCTGAAACTGTTGGATTAAAAAAATCTCCTTTTAACATATAAAATATTGCTAGATCCTCCAATAATAAATGCTTTGAATTTGCAACCTAAGCTAGTTTTTTGTCTTTTTCTGCTCTCTATAGGATTGGGCTCAATTAAACCCATTAAACCAGGATTGAAATGGAAGAGCCGTAACTCAGAAAGCCACCACCCAGCTAAGCCATGTGCAAGCAAAAATAATGGACCTTTTTTTAAACTAAAGCTTTTGGGGAATCGTTTTTTATTATGTATTATTTATTTTTGGTCAACTGATAGTGAAGCTTCAACCCCTCAAATTTTCTTTTGGCTGTATCTCGCAATGGTATAGCACTTTCTATTTCCAAACAAATATTTCTGTCTTACTCCAATATCTGCCTTGAGATAGATTAGCAAGTGAATTGAGAGAAAGATAGCAACTATTCTGATTAGGCTCTTTTGGAACTATGGAAACTGCAGATTTTACTAAGCTGGTTCCTTCTGTGAAAGAGCTAGCAAAAGAGCCATTGAGCAGAGTTCCAGATCGATATGTGTGTTCAGATCAAGACCCTCCAATTGCATCTAACACAATCTCTTTACCACAAGTTCCTGTGATTGACCTCAATAAGTTGCTGTCTGAAGATGTCAATGGACCTGAGCTGGAAAACCTAGACCAAGCTTGCAAAGAATGGGGTTTCTTCCAGGTTAGGCAGATTTCTATTGTTTCTCCATTTTCTTTGGTTGTATAGTTAAGTAGCATTATTCTCTATACAAAAAGATGAATTCCACTTAGTTTAAATCTCTATATCGAGAGACTCATTCACTATATTAAAAATTTACTTGACTTATAATTTATATAAGTACTAAACATATGTAAAAATTTCTCGTACTACTGTTTGCATCTGAGTTCAAGAGTCGCTATTTAAGCATTTTTCTACCAACTCAAGTAGAGACACTTGTCATGTATGCATATGTAAGTAGCATTATTGTATTTTATTAATTATATTGTGCATATGTGAAATTTAACATGATTTATTTCGTTCATTTAATTCTTACTGCAGTTAAATTATTGTAGATCAGACCTCATTCTTGTCCAAGGACTAAAATGAGATCTTGCCTCTAATACTTTTCCAATGTCGTCACAGTAGCAAAAATAATTAAAAGTCAAAAGATTATAGTTTATTAACTACAAATCATGGTTGAAGTTCTTTTAAATACATATAGGCTGATACTGAAAATTTAATTTGATACAACTTGTTCAAATAGGAGATTAAGGATTTCATACAAATTTCTAGTAAAAACATTCATTTGATGACTATGATTTCAACAAATTAATGTGAAATTCGTTACAGCTGATTAATCATGAAGTGAACCTTGAATTGGTGGAAAATGTGAAGATAGGTGCTCATGAATTCTTCGATCTCACAATGGAAGAGAAGAAGAAGTTGTGGCAAAAACCAGGAGATATGGAAGGGTTTGGTCAAATGTTGCTTCATGTATCTGAGCAACAACAGTTAGATTGGGTAGACATATTCTACATGTTCACACTTCCAACACATTTAAGGAAATCTCACTTGTTCCCAAATATCCCTTTACCTTTCAGGTTCTCTCTCTTCTCTCTTCTCTCTCTCTCTCTTTCTCTCTCTAGAATGGGAATTCATTTATACATGATGTAATACTTAAACGCTTACACCATTAAATAACTTCTTATTTGCAAAATCATGAAGCTAAATATTGCTATGCTTCTAGTACCCAAATTCATTTAGTTATTTATGTAGTTAACTCATTAAACTTTGTTTAAGTGCAGAGATAATTTAGAGACTTATTGTGTAGAAATGAGAGAACTTGCTAACAAGATCCTTGACCTTATTGCAAAAGCTCTAAGTATGGAATCCAAGGATATCAAAGACTCATTTGGAGTAGGAGGTCAATCAATAAGGATCAATTATTATCCTCCATGTCCCCAACCAGAACATGCCATTGGCCTCAAAACTCACACTGACAATTCTGCCCTCACCATCCTTCTCCAAGTCAATGAAATAGAAGGCCTTGAAATTAAAAAGGATGGAATGTGGATTCCTGCTAAACCCCTCCCTAATGCTTTTGTCATTAGCATTGGAGATGTTTTAGAGGTAAGCTGCCCATAAAGCATTTACACTTTTGAGAAATTCTTATATGAATTAGATATAACACGTGATTTTGCACTATGTCAATAATTGTGTGCTAAGTCAATCAAAATGATAACTTATATATGAGCCCCATCACACACGTTACCACTTGTATATAACAAATACGTATATGTGTTTTGTGGGTGATAACTCAGAGGTCCTACCACACTTGTCAATTAATGTCTATTTAGTGTAAATTATATCTAGTGAATATGCACTCACATTCTCACTCTTTTTAAACATAAAGAGAACTTCAAAATACTCAATTAACGTTAGTGAATATGCAGGGTACCCTAAAACAGATTGAACTTTTTCATGGCTTTGAACACTTAAATGTGATTCTTACCTTCTGAAATGGTTTGGCAGATAATAACAAATGGGATGTACCAGAGCAGAGAACATCGAGCAACGGTTAACTCACAGAAAGAGAGGCTTTCTATAGCAACATTTTATGGCCCAGAATGGAATGGAAGCATAGGTCCAGCACCAAGCATTGTTACACCAGAAAGACCAGCATTATTCAAAACAGTTGGTGTAGCAGATTACTACACAGAATTTCTCTCACGCCAGCACCGCGAAAAATCATACATTGATGTTCTGAGGATTCAAAATAACAATGACGAAGGCTCTTAGAACATTGCCTTAAGAATAAATAAAAAAACCAGTGACTTTTGTATTGGACAGAAGCTATCATATAATAATAATAGCCAGTAACTTCTTTTTTCTTTTGGGGGTGATATTGTGTTCAGGTGTCTAGGTCAGCTTGCACGAACATTAAGTGATAGTTTCAAACTGGTTAAAGACAGATCATCCACGTAAAAATTAGAGAATTCACCAAGAAATTTTTTATAGTAGTAGACTCACAATCGAACATGATAAAGATCAAACCTATAAACATGCTCCTAACCATAATTGTCTATGCTTAAGTTGAACTCAAAGTCGGGTAAATCCTGGAAGTCATATGAAATTGAGCTAATCTGCACAAGTAGAAAGGGTCGAACTTTTGTTTCAAGGCTCCGAAGATTAAGTTAGGTCAGTCCGAGCTAAAAAATTATCATTAATAAGAGATGAGTCAAAAGTCCTATACCTGTAACAGAGAAGTTATTTATAAGAGTGCTGAGAAAAATAAAGATGATATGCTCATAAATTTGATTTGGGTCTTTGATATAATGAGTCTTTGGGGTAATGGCCCTTTTGAATTTAGACTTAAGATAAGGCCTCTACAATAATATTAATAAATTGTTTGTTCAAATTCAAAATGCTAATGTTGAGCCTATGAAAAAAATTTCAACAAGTCACCTACTTACAGATCCAGATAATTAATGTGAGTTGACTAATTATACTTGTACCTTATTATAATTTTTAATTACTCTCTTCATCCCCTATAATTATACTCAATTTTGAAATTAGTCCTTATTCTTTTAAATTTTCCTAATTGAATTTTTCACATGACTCCCCACGATAGATATGTTAAAGTTTGCTTTCTTCTCTAAAGGTAATACCAGAATGTACTAAATACAGTTGTGGTTTCAGTTTCATTCATTCTCCAACTAGTCCTTATATTTAAATTTTTTGTTGTTGGGTCCTCAACTGCTTGCTGTTGCCTCTTATGGTTTACAAATAATGAATAATAATAAAACTTTAATACCTAAAATACAAGCAAGGTGTCGTGGTGTAGTTGGTTATCACGTCAGTCTAACACACTGAAGGTCTCCGGTTCGAACCCGGGCGACGCCNTACTAAATACAGTTGTGGTTTCAGTTTCATTCATTCTCCAACTAGTCCTTATATTTAAATTTTTTGTTGTTGGGTCCTCAACTGCTTGCTGTTGCCTCTTATGGTTTACAAATAATGAATAATAACAAAACTTTAATACCCAAAATACAAGCAAGGTGTCGTGGTGTAGTTGGTTATCACGTCAGTCTAACACACTGAAG
Organism: Cercis canadensis; assembly: GCA_003255065.1. NCBI lineage: Eukaryota > Viridiplantae > Streptophyta > Magnoliopsida > Fabales > Fabaceae > Cercis > Cercis canadensis. The sequence goes on along the minus strand of QAOA01007173.1, from coordinate 133,469 downwards.
GTCTGCGGTTCGAACCCGGGCGACGCCACAATTCATTCAATTTTGCGTTTTAGTATATCAAGCGCCGCTTATGCATATCAAGCGCTGAAAAATGTTTCCATTTAGGTAATGTTGTGAATCATCAAATTTGCAAAATCCAATTGATTTAATTTGAGAATTCTTTTGTTTTCAAATTTTATTGGATATAATAAAATTAAAAGTACAAACTCTCTTGAGCAGAAATCCATGAAAAGGCTATTTGCTTCAATGAATATGAAAAATGAGAGAAATCAAGATTACACATGGGAAACCAATGACAATCTACTTTATATCTCATGCTATAATTACAATTCAAGTTGAACTTCTGAGATAGAGAAGTTAAACACCACCAATTTTCAAGCACTTTACACATTACTTGGAAACTATTTCCTCTCATCAGTTAAAGCTCCATAAAGGAGGAACACGCTTCGGATTCAAGCCCACATAAAGTATGCTCCCCTCTACCTACTGATTAACAATAAAGACTACTCTTTTCACTTTCAGTGACATGCAATCTTTCTTGTCTATAAACAAAAAGAGGAAAATTGGAGACAAGGCTGCAGCTTTAAGCTTCCAAACAACCCAATGAGTCAACATAGCCATATGAAGACTGGATTGTCAACCTCACTTCCTTGCATTCACCATTTGAGGACCAAACAAAACCTATTTGTGATTGGAGCGAAGAGAAAAGAGAACAATCAAGCATAACTCAAATACTATTAAAGTGAAAAACTCAACTGAAAATATAAGGAACCAAAAAGAATTGTAAAGCATAATACTTAACAGATAGCTGAACTACTGAAACATTCCAAAGACATAACAAAGGTATAAAAGGAAAGATAAAGCCATACTTCAATCTTGAGAGAAATTACCTGAGTAACAGTACGTCCCTTCTCAGTTTCATCAACAAGCAGATTTAACATGGTTATATGATAATTTTTTAAAGAGGAGGAGGAGAAAGTGGTGGCACACCCCCAAAATAAATTATTCTATCTCCTCAATTAAACTTTTGCCTTCGGTTTCTGCTTTATGCTTCAACTTTTCAGCTCTATTATTCCATTGAAATTCCATGGCTGATGTCTTTTCTGCTCTCATAATGGCTGCTAAGGAAGACCAAGCTTCCTCATGCTGCTCATGGACCCAACACATGATGAAATATATCTTTCTTTCCGCCTGCTTAAGATTATTTCTAATTTCATTCTTCCGCTCGATTCTGGATTTAATTGATTTGGCATCCTTCTCCCCAGCTTGAATCAGCCTCTGCATATCACAAAGTGCACACACCAAAGCAGGACCTCCCAATGAAAGTAGATTGATCACATCATCAATAAGACTCAAGCCAAATTGCAGTCCACCCATGTGTCTGTAAGCCGGAGAGCAAATCTGCTCCAAGCAATGAGATAGGGCTTCTAAAACAGTCTCTGGCTGCCCACCTTGACCCAAGACGGAGGATACACTCAAGACAACCATGGCTGAGCCGATGGCATCAGATCTCCAATCTCCATTGTAGAGACGAAGAGTGAAGCAGTAACTAAACAAAATATCAACTAGGTGAATGGTTAATAGAGGAGATGGCTCTTTGGAACTGAGCGTGCTTAGTGGAGGAAGTGGGGTTTCAGGGCCAAGAGGAATGTCACTAGATTCATCACTTCCAACATCATTCCGTACTTCCTGCTCTGAAAGAGGTTGAACAAGTCGAGTTCCTTCCCTTCCAAGAGATATTTTTTTGGCAGAAAGCTTTAACCACCATGGATCCCATGGTTTGATCATCTTGCTCAATTCCCCAGACGCAATAGCTCTTTGAAATCGTTTTTTCTCTTCCACAGATAAATCATCGAAATTTACTTCACCTCCTGCAGATATGGAAGATACATAAACTGCAATCAGCCTTATTTAACAGTGTGATGTAACAGAAAAGATAATTGAGAAGAGCACAAACTTTAAATTCCCCTACTACAGAGTACAGACTAATAATTGCAAAAATCTGTTTTACTAGTAGTTTACAACCAAAGCAGTAAGAAAGNTTACTTCACCTCCTGCAGATATGGAAGATACATAAACTGCAATCAGCCTTATTTAACAGTGTGATGTAACAGAAAAGATAATTGAGAAGAGCACAAACTTTAAATGCCCCTACTACAGAGTACAGACTAATAATTGCAAAAATCTGTTTTACTAGTAGTTTACAACCAAAGTAGTAAGAAAGCACAAAGAATAAAGAATAAGAACCGTGAAACATCAACACTAGAATAGGATATACAAGAACGTACCAGACAAAATCTTTTCTATGATCTCCTCAGATAGAGTTGAATCTGTCCAAGTTAAGAAAACAAACAGTTAAGAATCTTTGAAGCCTTTCTAGCAGCACTTTGGATAGCTCAAAACAAGTTATTACTACAATAATTAGAACAATTTTTTAAAATAACAAACACAACGTAATAATAAGAGTAGATGCCTGCAGTGATTAGATATTCAGAACACACTCTTGAGTTAAATGACTAGCAACCCAGAGGTTCAGTAATTCTAAAACCAAACATAAACTCAAATGCTCAACTAACCATGCATCAATCAGCAACTATGATTTCCAACCACCCGATATTGATTATTTAAAGGATTGACTCTATCTTATTCACATAACATTTACTAGTCCCAATTCCTAAATAATATATAGCAAAAGCAAACAAATGGCAGTACTTTTGCAATCTTTCTAAAAGATAAGAAGCAGCCAGCGTTTCAACATGACAGAGAAAAGTATTAATCACTACTTGCAGTTTACCAATTTGCTTTAACTAAGAGTAGCCAGATTCATATTTGCCAGTCTCAGCATCCAGTGGTATGTGACATATATTTGTGGCACAACAATAAAGACTTCAGATTGCCAAAATCATAAGTGGGTCAACTAGTCAAATACTTCCACTGGTTTGATTGAAGAACCAAGATGAAAGATCTGCAAACTCCATCTTATTCTGCATTAAATCAGATTACATGTTCCAGCAGCTAAACCATATTTAACCTCAAACTGAATCAACCACTCAATACCAAAAGCACAAATCCTAAAGGGAAGTAATGTTAAGAACATTGAAAGAAAATTTCCTAGACAACTCAGAAGTCTTTATTTCATATAATTTCTACACTAGATACTGCACAATTTAATATGCAAAGGTGACAAGATAAATATAAGTACTATACCGCCAAAGGAAAAAAATGTAAAAAGATGAAAACAAACGAATAGAAGAGAAAAGCCACCCACCCTGGGTGTTGGGGCTACATTAACTTCAACAGTTGGTACATTCTCCATAAATCAAAAAGTTTCAGTAAAATCTCAATCATGAAGAGACAGCTCAGCATCACTATCATGGAACAGAAGTTTTTATTTTTTTGGGGTTGACATTCATCCTACCATGAAAGGAAATTTGAGGACCATACACTGCCAATGACCTACTGGAGAAACCAAATATATTTCCTTATAGCAAACAGTTAGCAGTATGCTTCAAAAAGAGTAGAAAAATATACAATATGCTTTAAAAAAGATATAGAAACCTGATAAGTTTGCATGCAAAGACAACTCATTTAACAACTATTCAGAAAAAATCCTCCATGAATCATCAGGGACAATTATTGAAAGATGAAAGAATGAAAACCAACAACAGTGTGATAAGGTCTGAAAGCAACTAAAAATACAGATAACTTACCATCCTCATTCATGCTATCCATTTCCTCTTCTGAATGGAATCTTTTCAGTATGTCTAGCATTTTATGCTTGGTCTCATCGTCAGGCTGCATTTGCCGAAGCTCCTGAACTACATTTTCTTGCATAAAAGATTCGGTACACTGAACACTATGAGACTGAAAATTTTAAAAGAAACAAGGATCAACATTGACAATATCTATGGCCAAAATATAATCAAAAATATCCATCAGAAAGAGGAGCCGAACAGCATATACCATATTCCAAAATCATATGCATCCAATAAATGCATAACCAAGTGCCAAAATGAAATCTTTGTCAGAGGAAAGACAAACATTTTACCAATCTAAGCAAAGGCAGACAAAGAAACTATGGGAAATGCATATAGACGTAAAAACCAGTGACAAAGCAGAACAATGTTCCATCTTGATAGGCATTTTGGAAGTATAACTTCTAGAAACCACATACAACGTCATAATAGAAATTATACCTTCTTCAAACTTTGTTAGAGATTGTAGATGCAAGACAACAAGGAGAAAGAAAAATTGCAATAGTAAATCAAAACAAAAGTATTCATCCTATAAATGTCCCTGATAATGGTATAGCTTATCAAGAATTAAGTGAAATACCCAATTTCTCTTTTGGCCATTAAATGCTCAAATATTTAAACTAGTGTAAACATACTTTTCTCCCCATCTAATAATCCCTTTTCAACCAAAATTGTGGAGCATTCGTACCCTTGACATGCCACATAGCGTGAGGCAAAAGTCAAAAGTAACATTGGAGGGAACAGTATCTGATAATTTCAAATAGGAACCAGGTAACTCTATACTTACTTTGTAACATGGGAGAGAACAGTATCGTGAATTGCATCGAGGGCAGGTATACTGGGAAAACTGCTTTTGACATCTGCATTTGAAAAGAGAGGAAGAGAGAGAGAGAGAGAGAGAGAAGAGAGGGGTTTAATCAGTACAACTAATAAGAAGAAATCTTCAAAAAGGAAAATTTCCAAGAGAAAAAGATTAAATTCCATTCCTAATGCTATCAAGACATGGAACTAAATAAAATCCAATCATCCAGAGTATCTCAGAACTAATCAACGTCCATGATTCATTGAAATTAAAAATCCAAATCTTCTCTACATAAACAAGTTCAGGCAAAGAGCAACCACCACTTATAGGTTTTTTTTTGTATTTAATCTTTTCCTGCAACCTAACCAGACCATTCATTCATCCTAGTAAACCTCACTAGTACACAGCTCTTAGAGAAATACTGAATTCACCAAAGTTCTCAGCATAGTTTCCTTTAAACAAGTAATCAAAGTAATGATTTACATTCAACTACTAAACCAATAATGTATACAAGTGCATCATTAGAACATTCTAACATTATCAAGTTAGTCAACTGCATATTAACAAAATTTTCATTAACACATCAAAAGCTAAACTTTAATCTAAAATTATAACTTAAAATTACAGAAAAGTTTGTTACTTTTACTTCCAATACGTGATAATTAGTACAGATAAGTTAACCTTCGCGAAATTGGAGCAAGATTTCGCAATATAATGAAAACTAGAATAACTTACACGTGACAGATTATTCTAGAAGGAGGATTCAGCGAGGAAGAAGTAGAGGGCTTGTCAGAGGTAAGTACTGCATCCGCCATAGCCAAGCCAACACCAGCTTCAGAAACTCCCAGGGGGCAGCGAACGAGTTGGTTTGCTCTACCCGTGCGCTGCCATGTTTTCTCACTTATGAAAGCAATTCGAATACCCTGGAAACTCCGGTTGGGTGAGGTGTTAATCGGTTCGAACCGGTCGGTTTTGGAAGTTCTGACCAACCGAACCGACTATTTCTTTCTTTTTCTTTTGTACTTTTTTTGGTTTTTTGTTACTTTTTGTCATTTTTTAATATAACTCTAAATTCTCACCAGCAGAACCAATTATTTTTTATAGACTACTTTCTTTCCTTTTTTTTTTATATATAATTTAGACTAAAATAAAGATAAAAAGAGTAAATAATAACACGTTAACTTAAAAATAAAATTATGTTCTTTTTATTTTAGGAAACAACTAAAATACCACTTGTTGTTAAAATACAACAACTGACAATGACACGTGGCAGTTGTTGATTGGTTGAGTGATATCAACAAACTTTTTGATTACTTGTATAAATGATAATTTAGCTTATTACAAATATAACACTTAATTATATTGAAATTTTGTTATTAAAGTTATGCTAATTATAAAATAATGTCCCATAAATTTTTCACTATTTATAAATTAGCCCCAATCTATTTTTTTTGGTTTAGTGTTTAGGGTTCATTTTTTAGGATTTAGAGTTTATGATTTAGGGTTTAAAATTTAAGATTTATAGTTTATTTAGGATAATTTTGTAATTATCTTAACTTTAGGGGCAATTTTGTAATTATCTCAACTTTAGAGAAAACCCATAATTTAATAAAATCTGCTTAACCAAGTTTTTACTTACACCATGTCAACATTTCATTGGTCAAACACTGTAGACTGTACTGTCAATTGTTGTATTTCAACAACAAGTGGCACCAAAGTGGTATCATTTATTTTATGTTTATAATTTTCATGGGTAAGGGTAATGATTATTGTGGTGATGTATAAATAATATTTAAAAATACTTTCTTTTTCATAAGCTTTTAGGTATTTTTATGAGATATATCCGTTTTAGGAGTAATTCAATCAAATCTTCATAATGGTCCAACATATGTAGATTGTTTTCCAAACTACACTATGGGTTTAGGACATCCTGACACTTCAAAGTTTTTATCTCTGAGGTACACTAGTATTGGAGTATCTATCCCTACTCTGTGAAGAGGTTTGACAGCTACTTGAACCAATCCTAGATGGAGATATTTGAAACCTTGTTGACGATGTTTCTTAATCATCAAAAGCAGTGTTCCAGTAATCAAATCTGTCGTCTGCTTCTGCATCTTGATAGAAAAGATGAAATGCCTCTAAATCTTCGGCATGATTCTTTTGAAAATAATGATCGACTAACTGTTGAAAATCAGTCCGAATTTTGAAAGGAACTTCGGGAANTAAAAAAAAAAAAAAAAAAAAAAAAGAAAAAAAAAAGGCATAGTCATGGACCATATCTAATTTTCGTATCACCAAATCTAAAATTTAAGTCCTAAACAAATAAGAGCAAATGCATTTTTTTTTTTTGGGGGGGGGGGGGTGAAATTGGATATTCTTTTGTTGAAAAGAGCAAGTGCTTTTACCACTAAACCATAATGCTTGGTGGTACAGAAGATCAAATATGTATTTACATTGTCTAATACTTCATAGTAATTAGTAAACATTCCCCACAGATAGCAAATATTCTTGTGTGAACTTGGGTCCATGTATAGATCCTCCAAAACATCATTTGCGGCGGGTCTCATACGATACGACTAATGAGACCCATAACTCATGTTTTAGAGGTTCATGTCCACACAAAAAGTTGTCCAAAAGTAGTTTAAGATCTGACTTTTAATGAACTTCTAGAATATGGTTGTTGAATTCTTCAAAGTTGGATCTTTATCCTTTTCTTTTCATGCTTCCAAAGTAATTAATGTTGGTTGCTTAATTTCCAAACACATGCATGACTTTGGGTATTGTTTTTAAGAGCTAGATGTAATGTGTCATAAATTATATAAGATAGCATTATTCTTTTCAAGAGATGGAGTTTTATGCCATCTATTTGGGCTATAGATTAAATAGTCGCAAATCTCTCTTCTAAGGAGTTATATAATCTTGTGTTCAAAATTTCTCAATGATAAAATGAGAATTTTTAAAGTGCTCATCTACATAAAACTATAATTGTGAGTGCGTTGACAACAGAACTCTTGAAGCAAGAATATGGCTCGCTTCAAACTTACTGGGTTATTAGGAAAAAAAAATGTGGAGCTTTATACTCTAAAGTTAGAGACAAAAAGCACACATAATTATTTTAAAGTTAGAGGGCTATAAAGTTATTAGGATTTAAGTGTGGTGGTCTAGGTCTCAATAGTAAAGGGTTTAAGTAATTTATAGAAAGTAAAGAGTTCGAATTTATATGTCCTTATGTAAACCAATTGTAAGGTGAGGCTTAGAGTGGTACAAGGTGGTGTATTTGATATTTCTCTATGAAATATGTAATATATAAAGTGAAGCTAGTGTTTTTCTTTGTCAATGAACTTTTGGTTCAATTGGTACTTAGATGCTTTTTAAAAAATCAAGTTTAGGTTATTAGATATAAAATTATTTCTAGATTTTCATCTAGTAATTAAGTTTGAGTTTAAATGATTATTGACAGTGTTATAGTCTGTATAACTAAGTAGTAATGAGTATAATTCATGTCACTCCAATTTCTCATAATTAAATAAATTAAATTTCAGTACAAGATATAAACCGATTTGTAATTTGTCTACCTTGAAGCCGCAAGGGCATTAATGGGTGGCAAAGAAAAGAAAAAAAAAAAATTGGTGTTCTCCTACAATGAATATGTCGGCCACTAGGGCCCATAACCAAGAAAATAAAAGATAACGATTAACATGATGACTGGCACCTGTTCTCGTATCTCTATTTATATGATCTCAAGCAAGTGAAGTGAGAAGAAAACAGCCATAATCCATCTCTGAACTCTGAATTAATTGTGTTTTTGTGTTTGAAACTATGGAACTAGTATCTCTTCCGGTGCCTTCTGTTCAAGAGCTGGCAAAGGAGCCATTGATGAGAGTTCCAGAAAGATATGTGCGTCCAGATCTAGACCCTTCAATTGTATCTGATACAAGCTCTTTGCCACAAGTCCCTGTGATAGATCTCAGCAAATTATTGTGTGAAGATCTCAATGGACCTGAACTGCAGAAGCTAGACTATGCCTGCAAAGAATGGGGTTTCTTTCAGGTCTGATATCTTTATCTTATCTACTTTACCCAATCTTTTTGTCTTTTTGCTTTCTTTTCTAATCTCTTCTCCCTCTTTTAGCCAGACACCTTTCTTCAATTCTTACCTTGATTGCCCTTAATATATGAAAGTGCATTGAACAAGTTCAGGTTTGTAATTAAAAGACATTGAACCATTAATATTACAGCTAGTTAATCATGGAGTGAGCCTTTCACTGGTGGAAAATATGAAGAAGGGTGTTCAAGAATTCTTCAATCGTCCAATGGAGGAGAAGAAGAAGTTTTGGCAGAAAGAAGGAGAATTTGAGGGATTTGGTCAGCTCTTTGTTATGTCTGAAGAACAGAAGCTAGATTGGGCAGATATGTTCTTTATGATCACACTTCCACCTCACATAAGGAAACCTCACTTATTCCCTAATATCCACCTTCCATTCAGGTCTCTCTTCTCTCTCTCTCTCTCTCTCTCTCTCTCTCTCTCTCTCTNCAGGTCTCTCTTCTTCTCTCTCTCTCTCTCTCTCTCTGTGGCTCCATTATATTTTGAGTAAATATGAGATCAATTGGAAGGGACTTCTAAGAAATAACTCATAGATTTGAAGAAATCAAGTCTATAATAAATAATAAATAAGTAAGTAAATTGTTTATAGAAAAAATTATTTAGGTCTTTAAAAAATGTTTTATATCATTTGAGTTTTTAAAAGTTCAAAAAATTGATCAAAAGTGTTTTTTTTATGAACCTAAGTGATAATTAAAAAAATAGTCATTTTAATTGACTTTATGAATTTTCCAGTTCATGGATTCAAGTAATAAAAAAAAAAATCAAAGACCCAAATAATTTTTACTATATTTTTTAAAGACTAAAATAACCTTTTACTCATTTAAAATTTTTTTGAAAGGGTGGCCCTGCATTTTTTAGTTTGGTTTTGTTCACGTTTTTAATTGTAATTGTGATACACCCAAATATATAATTGACTCACGTCTTATATTAATATGTCAATTTTTGAAATCATACACTTCAATCCGGTTCTTGAAACCAATTTTTTTCCTTTATTTTTTATATTTAATTTAATACCAATCCTTATCCTTTATTGGATATATAACTTTTGACTTTTGATACATATTGAGGAAGTTTTTATTTTTAGTACATACTATTTAGGATAAATTACACTTTGAGGCCATATACTTCATACATTTTCTTAATTTTGTCCCTGCATTATGTTAGTATTATTATTATTTTTTTCATTTGGGTTTTTATAAAATTTTAATTTGTCTAATTTTAGATGGATTGCCAAAAAAGAAAAAGTAATAGAAGGTGTTGACTGACATATACATGGCATCACTGTGCCTATACCACATTAGTACCTTCATTTAGTTCTTTTGACGATCCATCCAAAATTAACCATACTGCTTTTTTGGCCTAGGAAAACTTGACCAAAATTAAACCTTACTGAAAAAGTCAAATTTTATAAAGATCTACTTGAACACAAACATAGTACATGGATGAAATCAGGAAAAAAGTGCAACCTTTTAGGGAAGCAAAAATGTAGTTTAGCTAATTATTTAAGATTGTCTAGAATGTGCATTTCCTACATATTTAGGATATAGAAATATTATTAAATAACCTGTGTGGCCGGGTAATACCAAAGTCGTCTTCAAGATTGCAAGTTTTATTGTTATTGCTATTAAATATTCATGTGAGTGACTCAATAATATTTATTTGATTCCAGAAATAATTTAGATGCCTATTCTTTGGAATTGAAGAAACTTGCCGTCAAGATCATTTACCAAATGGCAAAAGCTCTTAAAATGGATCACAATGATATGAAAGAGTTATTTGAAGAAGGAGCTCAATCAATGAGGATGAATTACTATCCTCCTTGTCCCCAACCAGATCTTGTCATTGGCCTCAATCCTCATTCTGATGTTTCGGGTCTCACCATCCTTCTCCAAGTCAATGAAATGGAAGGACTACAAATAAGAAAGGATGGATTGTGGATTCCTGTTAAACCCCTCCCTAATGCTTTCATCATAAACATTGGAGACGTTTTGGAGGTAATTAGCTTAAAATCATTTACATCTTTTAATCTCAATCGGCAATTAGGTGTATATATGTTAGTTCATCGCTCAAAAACATCCATAATCACTTTTGTCCGCCCCCAAAATCAAAAGCTACTCAAAATAGCTTTTAGTTTCGAGAAACAAAAGTGATTACAAACAGTTTTTCACCACTGAACCAAATATGCTATAGATCAAGGAAATTTCTTTACAACATTGTAAGGATCTTTTCACCCTATGATTTGGCAGATAGTGACAAATGGGATTTACCGAAGCATTGAACATCGAGCAACAGTTAACTCAGAGAAGGAGAGGCTTTCCATAGCAACATTTTACAACCCTAATTTTGAAGCAATTATAGGTCCAGCGCCAAGCCTTGTTGGTCCAGAAAGGCCAGCAAAGTTCAGAAGCATTAGTGTAGCAGAACACATTAAAGGATACTTTTCACGCGAGCTTCATGGGAAATCATACGTTGATGTCATGAGGATCCAAAATGAGAATGATAAAAGCACTTAAAACTTTACATGTAATGGAAGCAGAGCAAGCATATATGTTTCAGAAAGAAGAAAGCTTCTGTATACCAAAATAATGCTGTCAAAGATACATGCGTCTAATAGCACCCTATGAGTGTTTGATATCAAGGATTCAATCCCCACCGTATACTCTCATTTCTTTTTCCTAGCGCATTATGCTTGTATATAAGAAAAAAAAAATAATGCTAGTGATAGACTCCTATATAACCCTACAAAAAATGCTAGTGACTGTCTGTGACATGAAGAAACTGCTTTCCTTTTTACAGAATAAATACTTCTGTGTGTTCTTTTTTATTTAAATTACATACATTTCTTTACAACTTTATCCTGATATATTCATTGTGTTGATTCTAAATTAAAGATCATCCATCCTTGATCAATGGTAAGAGGTTTAAGTAATTTGCAAGAAGATAAGAGTTTTAACCTCCATGCCATCATGTAAAAAAAAAAAACTACCCCTCCTTTTTATTTTTAAAATTTTTAGGCTTAATTGTAATTTTGGTCCTCCTATTTTAATCACTTGAAATTTTTGGTCAATCTTCTTTAAAAATGAACAATTTAGTCCCTTGATATTCATAAAATATACAATTTTGGTCATACCAAAATTTCTTAGGTCTATTTCAAGGTGTAAAGTTATCTGATTCATAATTCTACGTTTAGATTGAAGAGCTATGTCTTGTGAACCTCTTCATCGAATTTCAACTTGATCTAACGGTGAATGCATCTAAATCTTTGGTAAGATAAAAACTTCTAGTTTTGGTATTTTGGACTGAGTCCTTCCGTTAGATCGAGTTGAAATTTTGTGAGAAAGTTCACAAGATGTAGCCTTATATTTGAATGGTGATATTGTGAATTAAAAAACTTTACACCTTAAAATAAACCTAAAAATTTTTAGTTTAAAGATAAAATGATCAAAATTGCACATTTTATTAATATAAAGTGACTAAATTATTCATTTTTAAAGATTGCGGACTAAAAAATTTAAGTGGTTAAAATAGGAGGACCAAAATTAAAATTAAGCCAACTTTTTAATATGTAGGTCTTAAATGCAAGTCTAACATACTTTAAACTATTTTGGACCACTTAGAAAAATTTAAGAACTCAAGATGCATTGAACAGGTAAGATAGTGACCAACACACAAAGTAGTTTGAAATTTTCAGCTAATTTGTCATGAGCTCTGTCCGTTCAGATAGGGACCAGACAGCAAAGTAGTTGAACTTTAAATACTACTTGTAAAACAGAAGCAAGAAAAGAAAATAAGCTCAATCAAAGACAAATATAGGCCACAAGAATTATGGCCCAGATCATACAACTAAAATAAAACTAATTAATAATAAGCATAACACACCAATAATGAGAGGAGTAAACTAGAACTTCTTCTATAACTCCGCAAATCATATCTAATTTTAGTATCACCAAATCTAAAATTTAAGTCTTAAACAAACATAGTGCATTTATTAATAATGCTTGGTGGTACAGAAGATCAAAATATGTATTTACATTGGCTAACACTTCATAGTAACTAGTAAATATTCCCGAAAGATAGCAAATATTCTTGTGTGAACTTGGGTCCATATGTATATATATATAGATCCTCCAACCATTAAGTAATGAGATCCATAACTCATGTTTTAGAGGTTCATGTCCACACAAAAATTTCTCCAAAGTAGGTAAAGATTTGACTTTTATACTTGTACATGTAGCAATATCTGAGTGTGGGTAAGGAGACAATTGCTGATAACGTGCAATATCTGAGTTTGAATAACTCTTGATATGGTGTCAGAACTTTTAGNATGTATATATATATAGATCCTCCAACCATTAAGTAATGAGATCCATAACTCATGTTTTAGAGGTTCATGTCCACACAAAAATTTCTCCAAAGTAGGTAAAGATTTGACTTTTATACTTGTACATGTAGCAATATCTGAGTGTGGATAAGGAGACAATTGCTGATAACGTGCAATATCTGAGTTTAAATAACTCTTGATATGGTGTCAGAACTTTTAGAACTTGGTTGCTTAATTCATCAAAGTTGGATGTTTTTCCTTTTTTTTTTTTTTATCTTTCCAAAGTAGTCAAAGTTGGTTGCTTAGTTTCCAAACACTTGCATGACTTTGGATAATGTTTTTAAGAGCTAAACATAATGTCATAAATGATAGAAGATAGCATTATTCCTCTAAGGAGATGAAGCTTTATACTGTAAAGTTAGAGGGCTATAAGATTTGCTTAGTTATAATTGTTAGCATTCTTAGAATCAATTAAAGTTTAAACAATTCATCAAAAAGATTAAAGATTAAACAATTAATAATAAACATTACATAAACAATTACTATGAAGTTATCTATACACTCATTTATTTTATACTTGTACACAGTGGCTGATCTTGAACATAATTATTGAGGAGGCAAAGAGATACTTAGTAATTAATAGAAAAAAAAAATTATAATGATATACATATTTTATAATATTCATACTTATAGATAAATCTCCTTGGATTTTTATTTCCAGTAAGAGGATAACTTCTAAGTTTAGGTTGGTATGGGCCCCATTTTAAATAAGTCCTTCAGACTTCACCTCTTTGGTTCATAGTATATTGCCATATTTGACGGCGTTGGCCCAAGCCACACACCAAAGAATTAATATCAAATTCATTAGAAGCAACCTTCAAAATCTTAGAAGGTTGTTCCTCACATTCAGATGTTGGAGCATTATCAGGACAATTTTTTTCATGTGGTGAACATGGAAAAACTATGCTACTTTCCTCTTTGTCATTAGCTTTTCTCTTAAAAAATGCATTAATTTTCTTACTCTTCACCATTATGTTATTTCAAGATAAACTTATCACTTCAAAATAATCTGAAAATGATTTAGATAATTCAAACAACTATAATTTATAAGTAGCTAGTATTCAATTCCAAGATTCATGAAATGGGAAATACTTACAAGTTATATAGGATGTTCCTTTGATTAGCAAATTGATATTTCAATTCATCAATTCAACTCAACAAGTGCCTCTATTTTAAGCAAACAAGCCTATAAATTTATTTGAAATAAATTATTCATACTTATCTTAGAGGGTATATGAACTTCAAAATAGAAACAAAATATAACAACAATCAACAAACAAAAGGAACAAGAAATAAAATAAAGAGAAAAACTCACATAGCAAGAGCAAGACATCTTCCATTTCTCTTTCTCCAAGACTCCTCTCCATTATTTTGCTATAAGAAAAACTTAAGTCAATGCAATGAATATAAACTAAAACAAAATTATTGTCTGTGCTGAATAATAAATAAAATATTTTTTACCTATTAAAAATTTTGTTTCATTGCTCTTAAGGGTAAAAGACACAAGCAAAGAAGAAGAGAAAGAGACAAGGAAGCTGCAAGTCGGCGTGAGAAAGAAGAAGATAAAGAGACAAAAATAAGGAAAGAAAATGGCTTACGGTTTACAAAAAGATTGTAATTGGTAAAGTAAAAAACATCAGAATCACAACTAAGGCTATTAGACTTTCTAGTTTTGTTTTCTTTTTTATATATATAACTAATTTTGGAAAGTAGACTAAGTAGCAAGTGGGCTATTGAACTTTGAGTTAAATTTGTAGAAGTAAGTTTAAACATTTTATTAATTTGTTTTGAGGGGGTTATATTTAGTTTTAAAAAAAAAATTGAATGGACAAATGTTTTTTTTAAGAAACTTAATTAAGACATTTTTTTTTGGGGGGCGGTTACCCCTGTCTAAACTAAAATTTGCCCCTGCTTGTACATGTAGCAATATCTGTGTGTGGGTAAGGAGACAATTACTGATAACGTGTCAGAACCTCTATGACTAAGTGATCAATAGTTTGATTCTTGCCATTCTAATTTCCAAGGGGCAAGGGCTTTAGGTGGTCAAAAAAGAAAAAAAAAAAAAAAAAAAAAAAAAAAAAAAAAAAAAAAAAAAAAAAAAACTAGTGTTTTCCAATAATGAATAGGAGGGCCACTAGGCCATGATCCATTACCCAGAAATTGAAACATAGTAATAATTAACATGACATCTGAAGGCTCCACAGCGATGTTGCTAGCTCTTTGACTTTTGCCTGTTCTAGTATCTCTATTTATATGATCACAAGCAAGTGAAGTGAGAAGAAAACAGCCATAATCCATCTCTAAACTCTGAATTAATTGTGTTTTTGTGTTTGAAACTATGGAACCAGTATCTCTTCCGGTGCCCTCTGTTCAAGAGCTGGCAAAGGAGCCATTGATTAGAGTTCCAGAAAGATATGTGCGTCCAGATCTAGACCCTTCAATTGTATCTGATACAAGCTCTTTGCCACAAGTCCCTGTGATAGATCTCAGCAAATTATTGTGTGAAGATCTCAATGGACCTGAACTGCAGAAGCTAGACTATGCCTGCAAAGAATGGGGTTTCTTTCAGGTCTGCTATCTTTATCTTATCTACTTTACCCAATCTTTTTGTCTTTTTGCTTTCTTTTCTAATCTCTTCTCCCTCTTTTAGCCAGACACCTTTCTTCAATTCTTACCTTGATTGCCCTTAATACATGAAAGTGCATTGAACAAGTTCAGGTTTGTAATTAAAAGACATTGAACCATTAATATTACAGCTAGTTAATCATGGAGTGAGCCTTTCACTAGTGGAAAATATGAAGAAGGGTGTTCAAGAATTCTTCAATCGTCCATTGGAGGAGAAGAAGAAGTTTTGGCAGAAAGAAGGAGAATCTGAGGGATTTGGTCAGCTCTTTGTTATGTCTGAAGAACAGAAGCTAGATTGGGCAGATATGTTCTTTATGATCACACTTCCACCTCACATAAGGAAACCTCACTTATTCCCTAATATCCACCTTCCATTCAGGTTCTCTCTCTCTCTCTCTCTCTCATGTACGAGGATCCGCCTCTGCTCATACTAAATAAATACTAAATAGTGGTAGGTTTGAAGAAATTTGAAAAGGATGGCCCCCTATTATTTTTATTTTGGTTTTAGTCTCTCTTTTTTCAGTTTAATACCAATCCTTATCCTTGATTGGATGATTTTTGACTTATGGTACATATTGAGAAAGTTTCTATTTTTAGCGCATAATTATATGAAGGTCCAAAACTTTTAAATCTTACCTTTCAAAAAATAAAAAATGAAAAATTCTCAAATCTTATAAATTAATTAAAGGTTTAAATATATTACATGTCTCTATAATTTGAAAGAATTTTAAATCAGGACCCTATAGCATTTTTTTTTTCTCTTTTAATATGTTTATAGTTTAAAATTTTTTTAATTGGCTCCGTTACCCCAAGTTAAACTGACAAAGTTATAACTTGGAGTGACGACAGATACCCAAATAAAAAAATTTAAAACTATAAAGACTCCAAAAGAGAAAAAAAAAATTAGAGGGACTTGATTTAAAATTTGTCCAAACTATAGGAACCCATAATACATTTAAACCTTAATTAAATTACTCATATTTCTACATCATATCTAATCACCTATAAAGAAAATTTTAATATGTAAAATCTTAATTAGATTGAGTTATCTTGGATGTCATAGTAATAGAAGGTGTTGACTTACATATACAGGACATCACTATGTGTATGCCATATTAGTACCTTCCTTCAGCTTTTTGATGATCCATCCAAATGTTTTTTTTATTGAAATGATGCATCCAAAATTATATGTTACTTTTTTCTTTTTCTTTTTTTGCCTAGAAAAACTTGACTAAATAACCTAATGCAGATGGTAGCCAAAATTAAATCTTACTGAAAAAGTAAAAATTTATAAAGATATAATTGAACACAAACAGGTACATGGACGAAATTAAGAAAAAAAGTGCAAACTTTAGGGAGGCAAAAATGTAGTTTAGCTAATTATTAAGATGCCTAGAATGTGCATCTCTTGCATATTTAGAATATAGAAATATTACCAAATAACATATGATCGAGTAATATTGAAGTCGTCTTCAAGATTTGTAGATTTTGTCAAATCTAGAGTAGTAATAATATATATATATATATATATGAAAATGTTAGATAGATGTTTAATTATGAAATTGATCTTGTTTAAAGTTATTGAGATTATATCATGTATTTCTAAAAAAAATTGGGGATATGTACTTAACATAACTATAGTAGTTGTGGAAGTGACTCGTATAAATTCTATTGCTACTGCCATTGAATATTCATGTGAGTGACTCGATGATATCTTGTAGAGATAATTTAGAGGCCTACTCTTTAGAATTGAAGAAACTTGCCGTCAAAATCCTTTACCAAATGGCAAAAGCTCTTAAAATGGATCACAATGATATGAAAGAGTTATTTGAAGAAGGAGCTCAATCAATGAGAATGAATTACTATCCTCCATGTCCCCAACCAGATCTTGTCATTGGCCTCAATCCTCATTCTGATGGTGGAGGTCTCACCATCCTTCTCCATGTCAATGAAATGGAAGGACTACAAATAAGAAAGGATGGATTGTGGATTCCTGTTAAACCCCTCCCTAATGCTTTCACCATAAACATCGGAGACATTTTGGAGGTAATTGGCTTAAAATCATTTACATCTTTAAATCTCATTCGATAATTTGGTGTATGTTAGTTCATCGGTCACAAACGTCCATAATCACTTTTGTCTGGCCCCTGAAATCAAAAGCTGCTCAAAATAACTTTTAGTTTCGAGAAACAAAAGTGATTGTAGAAAGTTTTTCACCATTGAACTAAATATGCTATAGATCAAGAAAATTTCTTTACAACATTGTAAGGATCTTTTCACCCTATGATTTGGCAGATAGTGACAAATGGGATTTACCAGAGCATTGAACATCGAGCAACAGTTAACTCAGAGAAGGAGAGGCTTTCCATGGCAACATTTTACAACCCTAATTTTGAAGCAACTATAGGTCCAGTGCCAAGCCTTGTTGGTCCAGAAAGGCCAGCAAAGTTTAGAAGCATTAGTGTAGCAGAACACTATAAAGGATACTTTTCACGCGAGCTTCATGGGAAATCATACGTTGATGTCATGAGGATCCAAGATGAGAATGATAAAAGAACTTAGAACTTTACATGTGATGGAAGCAGAGCAAGTATATATGTTTCATAAAGCTTCTGTAGACACAAATAATGCTGCCAATGACTTGTGCATCCTCTGGTCATAGAAATCAGAGTGTTTGATATAGAGATTCAATCTTTACCTTATGCTATCCTTTTCTTTTTCTAGCACATTGTGTTCCTATATAACTCTAAAAAAAATAATGTTAGTGACTGTCTGTCACATGAAAAAGGTGCTTTCCTTTTTTGAGAATAAAGAGTATTGTATATTCTTTGTTATATAAATTACATACACTTCATTACAAAATTGTCTTAATGGTGAATAGAGAATTACAACTTTATCTTGATATATTCATTGTGTTGATTCTAAATTAAAGATTATCCATCCTTAATCTAATGGTAAGAGGTTTGAGTAGTTTGTGAAGGTTATAGGAAATCCTCCTAGAAGGAGGGGGGATAGGAGTTTAAAAACTTTTGAGCCTAAATCAAAATTTAGTTCAATATATATAAGAACTAGTTCTCTGATAAAAATAAAGAAGAAATATAATATAAGAACTGATTAATACTCAGAAAACCAAAACAAGAACACTTCCAAATATCATAATTAAGCAATAGAAACATATAAAGATCTCATAGAAGCAAATAAGCTCAAAATTAAAGAGGACAAGGAGAAGAAATTTGACACAGGATTTTATAGTGGTTCAGCAATATTGCCTACATCCACTTCTCTCAATTTCTTGAAGTTCCACTAAAATCCGAGTTTAGTTGTCCAAGCTTCTCCAAACTTTACATCTATGGTTTAATGCAATCTCACCAAGAACTTATCCCTTGAAGCACAAAGGCAAGAAGTCACTCATCCAAATTTCTCCCTAGAAATCTGAATACTTTTATCACAGATGAATCCCCATAAAAAAGCACTCTCTCAAGAGAGAAGAATGTTATAGTTAACGTACTTGAGGAAGAAGAAGGAGATAAAATAAAGTACTGAATATTCAAAGAAGGAGCATTCTTCTATCTTTCTAAACCTCTCTTCTCTTTCATTCTATCTTTTGAAGTCTTGAAATTACTCTTAAAAGGCAAAAGCTCCCACATGAAGACCTCGGGTATCCGCCCTTGCTAGGACAGCTATCAACCGCAGCATGCAAGGAAATTCCACTTGCATTATCTCCTTTCTTTTTAGAGATAAAGAATTCTTACACTATTCCTTAAAATGTGGATCTCCTCAACGGCACCCTTATGAGGAAATTTCCTCATTTTGCATAGGAAACTTCTTGACAAGAATAAAATATTCTCGAGTCTTCTTGATTCAACATAGGTCTTTGTCCATATCAGCAAATATTTGACATACAGCAACTAGTAGAACAAGTTTCCTTTTTGCCAAAACTAGTTCTTGAGACATAGAATTGGTTCTCAGGACTTCTTACTAACCTGTTCTTAAATAAACATTCAAGCACAAAAACACAATGTTAGTCAAAGCATGACTTTGAGGAATTCTATTTAGTGTTTGATTTGTAATTGCTTTTTTTTGCCTATCTTCCTTTGTTAAAATAATGCAATTGGAGCAGCATATCTCTCCAGTCTTTGTACTTAGTTCTGTTCCCTTGAGGCTCTTTTAGGCTTGTTGATCATCTAGTGAATTTCCTCATACATAGTTCTGTTCCCTCAGGACTTTTTCATCCAATGGTTCTATCAATAAAACTATCTATCTTAAGAAAAAACAAATAAGGAAAAATGTATTAATTTTACCCTTTTTAACTTCGGAACAATTGCATTTTACTCTAAAAACTTTAAAACGTTATAAGGGATCTCATTAACTTTTAAAATGTGCAAAAAAAAAACCACCAATCGTAAACAGACGTCCAAAAACAAACAAAAAAATCATGTGCAATACATATTTTAATAGTTAATGAGCATCACGTGCTTTATACGTGATATTTTCCTTCAATTTTTAGATGACCGTTTACAAAATAGGGTCTTCCACATATTTTGATAGTTAATAAGAATATCTTATAGCATTTTAAAGTTTTGAAAGTAAAATACAACTGATCTTAAGTTGAAGAGGATAAATTAAACTTTCAAAAAATATATGTGTGTAACATTTTTTATTGATATATTTGATAATTTTTGAACTTGTGTATTGTGTCGTCATAAAGAAAACACTATGTGGTTATTAATGACATGGTGTACTTGATTTTTGTTTTTAATATTTTTCAATTGGCTTATTGTATACTTCGTTTTTAGGTAAAGGAACCAAAAAAAATAAAAAATAAAAATAGGCCAGATCTGGTGTCTCCCAAGCTATGTTGCACGGGGAAGGGTATGAAACACCGGTACGGCATTTTTCAAAAAATGGAGGTACGGGTATGGCGGGGGTATGCCACATCATATATATATATAATAGCAAGAAAAATGTTAAAATTCTCCAAATATTACAAATATCAACTATTAATCCTTAACAAATAAATAACAACCAACAAGTATTAACTCAAAAGTACAAATAACAACCAAAAAATGCCCAATTTGATTTTGAGAGGGAGAAGGCAATTTTGAGGTTAAGAGCCCTCCAAAAATGGTGTCGTACCACTAACTCTCCCCATTTCCGCCTCTTTCAAAACAGTGCCGTATCCAGCACCTTTCAATTCCAGCACATTTAAAACGATGTCGTATCCCTAGTTTCAATTCCCGCCTCCTTCCCAAACGACGACGTTCGAAATGATCAAGATTTAGCTAGCAAAAACGGCATCATTTCCTGTCACCGCATCTATCCAGGCGTTTCGGGCGCGTTTCTTTGACGATCTGGAGCGTTTCTTGGAGTTTTGAAATGAAATTTTTTTTTTTTTAAAAAAATGAAAATCTGTGAGTTTCGGGTGTGGTACACATTTCACAATTCGGGGACATCCCTAAAACGGGTACGCCCCTAGAAACGGCGTTTCGGTGCTACTTAACTCCCAAGTCTTTCTTACTACTACTGCTTATGAAAATGGGACAATCTCTGATCCTCTTCCTTGAACTTTTCATAACAAAAAAAGCAACTGAAAATTTAACAATTAATAACAAAAAAATAAATAGAAAATATCTTTACTACTAAAAAATGGATGTCGTAACCTTCGGAATCATAATCGCCATCATCATTCTCTTCTTAGTAGCAGTTTGCTTCGTCACCATTGAAGGCACCTGCAAAAATCGTCACTCTTAGTTTCAACTCCAATTGAATTCAATCCTTCAAATTCCGTCGCAATTTCTCTCTCTCAGCTAAAAAGAACTCTTTTTTATCCATGGCATTTTGAAGAACCCAGATTGTTTCGGCATCGTTTATCGTTTTGGTTCTTGGGTTCTGTTTGGATCTGAGTTTTGGGCATGAGGGTCATTACTATTCTGGTGCCTGCACATCGGAGGTTCATGAATCCCATGGTCACCAACACCATCACCAGTGTGGACATGGGCATCATCACCACAAATCATCATGAAGAGGAGAAATTGGTCAGTGGGTCGAAGCTTCCAGAGGAATTAGCTGAGGAGGAGGATATGAAGTTATATGGGTTTGGATTATGCCATGACCATGTCCGTAAAAAATGATTAACGAATCCAATCACAGGACCAATTTGTCAGACGGAAACATAATTCGAGGATCAATTTGTCACCGAAAATTTTTGGAGGACGAATTTGTCAGTGGACCTATTTTTCAGAGACCAAAAATGGGTTTTACTCTTAGAAAAAAGCAAAGTTAGGTGGATATAAAGCTTAAGATGCACAAATCTAAATTGCCTTAGGCATTTTGGTCAAAGTTTTATAAGGAGAGAATAGGTCAAGATTGAGCTGAAGTTGGTCCGAGTTTAAATGGTTTTTGACATAGTGTTAGAGTCTCTATGATTAAGTAGTAACGATTTTGATCCATATCACTCCAATTTCTCATAATTAAATAAATTAAATTTTAATACAAGATATAAACAGATTTGTGATTGTCCACCCTTGAAGCTGTGTGAACTTGGGTCCATGTATAGATCCTCCAAAACATCATTTGCGGGTCTCATACGATACGACTAATGAGACCCATAACTCATGTTTTAGAGGTTCATGTCCACACAAAAATTTGTTCAAAAGTAGTTAAGATTTGACTTTTAATGAACTTCGAAAACATGGTTGTTGAATTCATCAAAGTTGGATCTTTATCCTTTTCTTTCCATGTTTCCAAATAATTGCTTAATTTCCAAACACATGCATGACCTTGGGTAATGTTTTGAAGAGCTAGATGTAATGTTGGAAAATGAAAGAAGTGGAGCAAAGTCCCACATTAATTAGAAAAAAGCAAAGTTAGGTGGTTATAAAGCTTGAGATGCACAAGTCTAAATTGCCTTAGGCATTTTGGTCAAAGTTTTATAAGGAGAGCATAGGTCAAGACTGAGCTTAAGTTGGTCCGAGTTTAAATGGTTTTTGACATAGTGTTAGAGTCTCTATGATTAAGTAGTAACGAGTTTGATCCATGTCACTCCAATTTCTCATAATTAAATAAATTAAATTTCAATACAAGATATAAACAGATTTGTGATTTGTCCACCCTTGAAGCCGCAGGGGGCATTTGGTGGCAAATGAAAGAAAAGTAGAAATTGGTGTTCTTTCCTATAATGAATATGACAGCCACTGGGGCCATAACCAAGAAAATAAAACATAACGATTAACGTAATGACTGGCTTTGACTTTTGCATGTTCTCGTATCTCCATTTATATGATCACAAGCAAGTGAAGTGAGAAGAAACAGCCATAATCCATGTCTGAATTAATTGTGTTTTTGTGTTTGAAACTATGGAACTAGATTCTCTTTCGGTGCCTTCTGTTCAAGAGATGGCAAAGGAGGCATTGATGAAAGTTCCAGAAAGATATGCGCGTCCAGATCTAGACCCTTCAATTGTATCTGATACAAGCTCTTTGCCACAAGTCCCTGTGATAGATCTCAGCAAATTATTGTCTGAAGATCTCAATGGACCTGAACTGCAGAAGCTAGACTATGCCTGCAAAGAATGGGGTTTCTTTCAGGTCTGCTATCTTTAGCTTATCTACTCTACCCAATCTTTTTACTAAATATTCTCAAGATGAATATGTTTTATATTAATTTTTCTGCTGTCACAGCAAGTTAATTTCTTCCTATCCTTTAATTCTTAAATCTTTTTTCGCCTTTCTTCAATTCTTACCTTGATTGCCCTTAATACATGAAAGTGCATTGAACAAGTCTACTTTTGTAATCAAAAGACATTGAACAATTAATATTACAGCTAGTTAATCATGGAGTGAGCCTTTCATTAGTGGAAAATGTGAAGAGCGGTGTTCAATAATTCTTCAATCGTCCAATGGAGGAGAAGAAGAAGTTTGTGCAGAAAGCAGGAGAAATGGAGGGATATGGTCAGCTCTTTGTTAAGTCTGACAAACAGAAGCTAGATTGGGCAGATATGTTCTTTAAGATCACACTTCCACCTCATATAAGGAAGTATCTGTATTGTAACACCATACCCTATTATGAACC
>QAOA01007173.1:93722-104940 GCA_003255065.1 Cercis canadensis | reverse complement strand
AAAAAAAAAAAAATTACCCCTCCTTTTTTCAAATTTTTCTTTAATGTTAGATCTTCCAATTATATGATATTGGTAGAACAAATAATTGTTATAATGTGTGCATTTTTCCGTCATACTACAATTCTTGCAACACATGCTTCTTTTATAAAGAAAAATATTTTAGCCCTTAATTTATAATTGTAAAAGTGGATTTTTCTTTTTTTGTAAAAACTTTTTTTTAATATCAGTTTTCTCCCATCATTTTGATAGCTCAAGAGGGTCAATTCAAGCTATCCTCTTCCATAGTATTCCCTAACTATAGATAATTGAAAATTAACGTCCTTTAGAATTAAACCCTCACCTGCCCTCATTCTTTTTTGAGATGAAGTGTCACAAAATACAGTAACCATTCAATATTTTCACAAGAAACAACAAGAATAATAATAAAAAAAATTAGTTAGATATTGAAGTATATAACCAGTATTGGTCTTGCAATTGCTGATTCGAGGTGTGTGGCAGGAAGATGTAGAGAGACTTTAGAGATGCAAACAGAGTGCTCAATTTTAAAACTATCTCAGGTGATGAAAGGTTGGTTTGAAATGAATCAAACTCACCATTTTATTTGGTTAGTGCTGGATGTAAAATTTCTTTTGATTTATGTGGAGCATCAAGAAAATACTTGCTATTTTCTGAATTGTGCTAAATCTCAACAGGTGTGGTCACTGTTCCCTTTCAGTCTAAGAACAAGTCTTCTTGCTCACTTAAATATGAGAGATTGGTTGGTGTGGCTAGTTTCAAGCTTTAAAGGAAAACCAGAGAGAAAAATATTGACAAGCTTTACTACTTTTATTTTGTTGAGGATTTGAAAAACAAGGAACAATCAAGCGCTTAATGGAAAAGTTTGGAACCCTTATCGAATTGCGTTCAAGTCATGAGGCCTCTTATGACTTTGAGGAATTCTATTTAGTGTTTGATTTGTAGTTGGTTTTTCTGCCTATCTTCCTTTTTTAAAATAATGCAACTGGAGCAGTATATCTCTCCAGTCTTTGTACTTAGTTCTGTTCCCTTGAGGCTCTTTTAGGCTTGTTGATCATCCAGTGAATTTCCTCACACTTAGTTCTGTTCCCTCAGGACTTTTTCATCCAATGGTTTTATCAATAAAACTATCTTTCTTGAGAAAAAACAAAGAGGAAAAAGTTTATTAATTTTACCCCTTTTAATTTTGGATCAATAGCATTTTACTTTAAAAACTTTAAAATGTTATATGGGATTTTATTAACTTTTAAAATGTGTAAAAAACCACCAATCGTAGATAGAGGTCCAAAAACAAATGAAAAACATCATGTGCAATACATATTTTGATAGTTAATGAGTGTCATATGTTTCACACGTGATGTTTTCTTTCAATTTTTAGATGGCTGTATACAAAATAAGGTTTTTCCGTATATTTTGATAGTTAATGAAAATCTCTTGTAATATTTTAAAGTTTTAAAAGTAAAATACAATTCACCTTAAGTCAAAACGATAAATTAAACTTTTTGAAAAAAAAAAATTATATATGAGTAACATTTTTTATTGACATATTTGGTAATTTTTTAACTTGTGTACTGTGTCGTCATAAAGAAGATACTGTGTTTATTAATGACATGGTGTCCTTGACTTTTGTTTTTAATATTTTTCAATTGGCTTATTGTATACTTTGTTATTAGGTAAAGGAACCAAAAAAAATGCCAGTTCCGCTGTCTCCCAAGTCTTTCTGACTAGTAACTACTACCGCATATGAAAATGGGACAATCTCTGATCCTCGTCCTTGAACTTTTCATAACGAAGAAAGCAACTGAAAATTTAACAATAAATAACAAAAAAATAAATAGAAAATATCTTTGGTACTAAAAATGGATGTCTTAACCTTCGGAATCATAATCGCCATCATCATTCTCTTCATTAATTATGCATTTCCCAATCTATTAAAGACATTCAACACCAATAAAAGAGGCATGGCCTTATTTTTTTTTTATTTTAAAATAATTTTGGTAAATCTAGTTTTAAAATATTTTAACCTTATAAACTTGCAAGAGTATAGGAGTTCTAAGAGTTATTCACTCTTGTATACAACACACACAAAAAAAAAAAAAAAGCAAAGTCGTGGACCATATCTAATTTTCGTATCATCAAAACTAAAATTTAAGTCCTAAACAAATAAGAGCAAATGCGTTTTTTTTTTGGGGGGGTGAAATTTGATATTATTTTATTGAAAAGAGCAAGTGTATTTACCACTAAACCATAATGCTTGGTGGTACAGAAGATCAAATATGTATTTACATTGTCTAACACTTCATAGTAATTAGTAAATATTCCCCAAAGATAGCAAATATTCTTGTGTGAACTTGGGTCCATGTATAGATCCTCCAAAACATCATTTGCTGGTCTCATACGATACAACTAATGAGGAGATCCATAACTCATGTTTTAGAGGTTCATGTCCACACAAAAATTTGTCCAAAAGTAGTTTAAGATTTGACTTTTAATGAACTTCTAAAACATGGTTGTTGAATTCATCAAAGTTGGATCTTTATCCTTTTCTTTCCATGTTTCCAAATAATTGCTTAATTTCCAAACACATGCATGACCTTGGGTAATGTTTTGAAGAGCTAGATGTAATGTTGGAAAATGAAAGAAGTGGAGCAAAGTCCCACATTAATTAGAAAAAGAGTAAAACCCATTTTGGGTCCCTGAAAAATAGGTCCACCGACAAATTCGTCCTCCAAAAATTTTCGGTGACAAATTGGTCCTCGAATTATGCTTCCGTCTGACAAATTGGTCCTGTGATTGGGTCCGTTAGTAATTTTTGACGGACACTGCCATGTGGCACGTTAAGTGCTGATGTGGCAGTTAATTGATGAAATGGCACGCTGACGAGGCATCCAACAGGCTGCTTGGCTGGCATAGGTAAAACGACGTCGTTTTACTCAGTGCTGAGAAATAAGTCCCTCCTCCCATACGACGCCGTCTCTGTCACTGGTATCTCTTCAACCTCCATGAAACTTGAAAATCCTCCCCATGTGCGATTCTAATGCTTGAATCAAAGGAACCCTAAGCCCCAAATCGTTGATTACACTAGCATTTTTCCATAATTGAAGCTTAACCCATCATCGATTGGTATTTCTCCTTAGTGTCTATTCGGATTTTCCTTTCCCCTTCCCAAGTTCGAACCCTAGCCTAATTCGAAGTGCCGTCCCTTGACTGACAGTGGAAGAACAACCCGTCCACCCTGTGATGATAATCATTCATTCTGACCCTCTTAATCAGTAGGAGCAGAGTCGATAAGGTGAGGTTTCAAATTCGTTGAAGCATGTGTAGTAAATATTTTTGCCTTTGTGGATATGCCGAAGTTTATATTGTGGTCCAAGGGTTCAAATATGTTTGGAAAGTAGTTCATATTATATTGTGGTCCAGGGTTTCATTTTGTGGTCCATGAATTGAGAAAGGTGTAGACATTTTGTCAAATTGGTGGGACAGTGGTTGTCGTATTGCCTTTATTTGAGATATTGTTATAATAATAATGTTGAAAAGAGCCACTGTCACTCTAACTTAATCTGCTTGCTGAGAACAATTACAAAAAGTTTGAAAGTGTATTAATCATGCCTCCCTGTAGAAAGCAGAAAATGCCAAACCTGTTGTGGTCCCTGAAAAACAGTATAAATTGCTTTCATTTATCTATGCACTGGTGACATCTGAAACTACATTAAATATTCTGTGCTCAATTTTTAATTGTATGGAAACCTTTTAAAAAGGTTGAGATAGTACAAATGTCTTGAATTCTATTTTGAAATAAGTATTACTCACTGTAATCTATGCTTTGAATTCTCAACATAATGAACCACAGTTAATGTCAATTGTATATATCTATGGTTTGCTTTAAATGCGGCTCATCTGTCTCTAAAAGGTGATGCAGTTCTTAGTAAATGAAATTTTTTTGTAAATTATATCTGTTGTGGCGTGGTTCTTAGTTGCATTTGTGGACTTATTTTGTGCTGCTGTATAAAATAAAATACTATTCCATTCCCAATGTTTGCAGAGATTTTACTTTTCATAATGTGTTTAGTTATTTCTCTTTCACAAATATATAATTTGTTTATGTTCTGTGTATGGTAGGCAGAGTGCATGGAGCAATGGGTAATCATATTATTATTCCTTTGCCATAAGTTTGTAAGCAACGCATATATATCATTTTATGCATGGTGGAAATACTATGTAGGAATGTGGATTGTGAAGCATCATAGTTATCTTTTCTTTTTCTTTTTTGTTATTATTGTTGGCTATTGCTGTTTTCTCCTTTAGGGGAACTGATTTATTTTCAGCTTTATTCATTTAGTCATTTATTGTCCTATAACCTTTTCAACTTTGAATTTCCTTTTTGTGTAACTAACGTTTGGCTAATTGGTTTTTTCTTGTTCCTTCTCTAATTAATCCATTTTCATTTTGTTGAGATTTTAATTATGCTGTAGTTTTGTATGCACCTAATATTTTCTTTTAATGATATTGACTAGTTTGTTCTTTAACATTTTATAGCATCTTATAATTCTTGGTCAGATTTTCACACCTACAGTATTTACTTAACCTTAAGTCCTTAACCGTAAATGCTTGGAGTTGTCTACACAATTCTGCATTGGAAAGGTTTTCGTTCCAATTGTTAAGTCATCTGACATATCCCTAACTATGTGCTTTACATTTTTCATTTTTTATGTATGTCTTTCATAGCAGTTGTTTCATGCCATTTTTATATTCCGTTGCTCCCTCTACATTCTAATACTTTAGTGGCTGTTGGGTTCCTGTATATTTTATTTTTTTCAATCTATTACCTTTGCAAGTATGCATTACTTAAATGGAAATAGACCATTGTATTGGAACAAATTATGGAAGTGTGTTGCTTGGCTGTGGTATATTTTTTTTTTTTCAATCTATTACCTTTGCAAGTATGCATTACTTAAATGGAAATAGACCATTGTATTGGAACAAATTGTGGAAGTGGGTTGCTTGGCTGTGGTATATTTTTGTTTTTAATCTATTACCTTTGATCTAGTAACGCTCTTGTGTTGAATTAAGCAATTATGGACTATGGAGTGATAGAGGTGCAAGTACCTACTTTATATTCAAGTGGTTCATTCTTGCAATTATGATGTGCAAGGATTTAGTTTATTAGCATCATTGAGTATACATGCCTGAACAAAAAAATGTCTTGATTGAATTTTATTTTATCTATTGAATTGGCTGCACTTAAGATATTTAAAAATGCTTGTTTTTATCTATGTGAGACTTAATCTTAGCTGAAAAGTATGTAAGAATTGTGACTCTTAAATGGAACTATGGGTAGAATATTTATTTTTCTGTAAGTTAATGTCAGTTTTTTCTGATTGCAAGATGGACCGTTATGTAACCCTCGTAATGCACCACGGTGGCAAATTTGTACGTGAACCCACGTTGACATATGTTGATGGTGAAGTAGATGCGTGGGAAGACTGTGATATTGATAAGGTTTCAATCCCAACCATTACAGAGTTATTTTGTGAGCACGGTTACGAAAGTTACACAGATTGTTATTGGCTAGTGCCTGATCTAGAGCTAGAGGATGAGCTTAGACCCCTTAAAAGTGACAGTGATGTGCTAGAGATGTTTGGGGCTGTAGAAAGGGTAGATGAGATACAACTTTACTTTGAGTCTTCGGGGTTTACTCTCAGTAACACCTAAACAGAAATTGCTTACAGTGACTTTCAACAGAAATAGTAATATGCCCTGTTACATGATTACCACATAACAAATTGCCACCTCTTTTAGCTTATAGGCCTAAATATTGCTACCAAATCAGGATAGTAAATACTAAATAGAAACCACGGAAAGAACTATAGCAATTTGCATCAAGACGGTGACAAGAAACTATTCCTACATTTTTCCAGTTTTACTTAACAACTCAAGCTAAACCACTTGTGTTCTCTGAGATTTACTGAAGTCCAATTGTCGTGGTACTTCCTCCCTGTCCACATATCCTAAGACATTTACTACTCCCTTCATAAAAGGAACTTGAAAACCATTAGTGTTTAGTTCCTGATGTGAATACATTTTTCATAACATCATGTTCCTCAAAACTATGTCAAATTCAAAACAAGAGATGAAGAATATTTGATAGTGGGTCAAACCATGCAGGCAAAAATATCAACAAGAAGCAACTAAGCAAATTTTCCTTTAGAAGAATAACAACCTTCAAAGCAAATAATTTTCCGACCCACTTATGGCGAACAAGTTGTACTACACCACCACTGCCTTTTCCAATCACTTTGATGGTCTCGAGATCTTCCAGTGAGAAATCAAAATCAAATTCATTGACATCAGAAGGCTGTTCCAAAAAGCAAGCAGGGAAAAAAGGAGGTTGTAAGTTTGCAGATTAGATGTTAAAGTAAATACACAAAAAGGTAACGAATTTACCAATAATGTATGCAGAACAATGGTGTAAGTACCCAAAAAATAAAAACACACAGACACACATTTTTCTTAAATGAAGGTAAACAGTCTATGCCAATTCTATAAGAACCTCAAAGATCAAAGTTTTTGTTTTTTAAGTGAGAATGGAAGTTGTTTTATGAATCATCAGAAGACTCTTCAAACTCACCGCAGTTTTATCTGTCTTGATAAGTTCAGGTCGCAAAAAAAATAAGTGGGTTTTATAATTCAACGAATTAGCCATAATAATTTATGCAAAATAAAGTAAATAATAGAACCAAGAATTCGACAGGTGAATTTATGGACTTACGCGTGATTCTTTTTCTTCAGAGATGAGCCGCAATCCTTTCTGGTTCAAGAGCAGATCTCCATCGTGAAATGTACCACTTGCAGTCCTGATAATTTGAGGATAATTTGGGGCTTAGGGTTCCTTCGATTCAAGCATCAGAATCGCACATGGGGATGATTTTCAAGTTTCATGGAGGTTGAAGAGATACCAGTGATAGAGATGGCGTCGTATGGGAGGAGGGACTTATTTCTCAGCACTGAGTAAAACAACGTCGTTTTACCTATGCCAGTCAAGCAGCCTGCTGGATGCCTCGTCAGCGTGCCATTTCATCAATTAACTGCCACATCAGCACTTAACGTGCCACGTGGCAGTGTCCGTAAAAAATGACTAACGGACCCAATCACAGGACCAATTTGTCAGACGGAAGCATAATTCGAGGACCAATTTGTCACCGAAAATTTTTGAAGGACGAATTTGTCGGTGGACCTATTTTTCAGGGACCAAAAATGGGTTTTACTCTTAGAAAAAAGCAAAGTTAGGTGGATATAAAGCTTGAGATGCACAAGTCTAAATTGCCTTAGGCATTTTGGTCAAAGTTTTATAAGGAGAGAATAGGTCAAGACTGAGCTGAAGTTGGTCCGAGTTTAAATGGTTTTCGACATAGTGTTAGAGTCTCTATGATTAAGTAGTAACAAGTTTGATCCATGTCACTCCAATTTCTCATAATTAAATAAATTAAATTTCAATACAAGATATAAACAGATTTGTGATTGTCCACCCTTGAAGCCGCCGGGGGCATTTGGTGGCAAATGAAAGAAAAGTAGAAATTGGTGTTCTCCTATAATGAATATGACAGCCACTGGGGCCATAACCAAGAAAATAAAACATAACGATTAACGTGATGACTGGCTTTGACTTTTGCATGTTCTCGTATCTCCATTTATATGATCACAAGCAAGTGAAGTGAGAAGAAACAGCCATAATCCATCTCTGAATTAATTGTGTTTTTGTGTTTGAAACTATGGAACTAGATTCTCTTTCGGTGCCTTCTGTTCAAGAGATGGCAAAGGAGGCATTGATGAAAGTTCCAGAAAGATATGCGCGTCCAGATCTAGACCCTTCAATTGTATCTGATACAAGCTCTTTGCCATAAGTCCCTGTGATAGATCTCAGCAAATTATTGTCCGAAGATCTCAATGGACCTGAACTGCAGAAGCTAGACTATGCCTAGCAAAGAATGGGGTTTCTTTCAGGTCTGCTATCTTTAGCTTATCTACTCTACCCAATCTTTTTACTAAATATTCTCAAGATGAATATGTTTTATATTAATTTTTCTGCTGTCACAGCAAGTTAATTTCTTGCTATCCTTTAATTCTTAAATCTTTTTTCGCCTTTCTTCAATTCTTACCTTGATTGCCCTTAATACATGAAAGTGCATTGAACAAGTCTACTTTTGTAATCAAAAGACATTGAACAATTAATATTACAGCTAGTTAATCATGGAGTGAGCCTTTCATTAGTGGAAAATGTGAAAAGCGGTGTTCAAGAATTCTTCAATCGTCCAATGGAGGAGAAGAAGTTTGTGCAGAAAGCAGGAGAAATGGAGGGATATGGTCAGCTCTTTGTTAAGTCTGACAAACAGAAGCTAGATTGGGCAGATATGTTCTTTATGATCACACTTCCACCTCATATAAGGAAACCTCACTTATTCCCTAATATCCACCTTCCATTCAGGTTCTCTCTCTCTCTCTCTCACTCATGTACGTGGGTCATACTAAATAAATACTAAATAGTCGTAGGTTTGAAGAAATTTGAAAAGGGTGGCCCCATGTTTTTTATTTTTGTTTTATTCATGAATATCACTTTTAATTGTAATTGTGATACATCCAAATATATAATTCACCCATGTCCTCATATATAAAAAGTCCTATTAATATATGTCAATTCTTGAGAAAAACTTCAATTCGGTTCTGAAACCATTTTAGTCTTTTTTTTTTTTTTTTTTTTATATTTAATACCAATCCTTATCCTTTTTTGGATGATTTTTTACTTATGGTACATATTGAGAAAGTTTCTATTTTTAGCGTATAATTATATGGAGGTCCAAAACTCTTAAATCTTACATTTTAAAAAATAAAAAATGAAAAATTCTCAAATCTTACAAATTAAATAAAGGTTTAAATGTATTGCATGTTCTTATAGTTTGGATGAATTTTGAATTAAGGCCCTATAGTTTTTTCTTTTTCTTTTGGAGTTTTTATAGTTTGAAATTTTTTTAATTGGCACCAGCACCCCAAGTTAAACTGATGGAGTTATAACTTGGGGTGACGGCATGAACCCAATTAAAAAAAAAATCAAATTATAAGGACTCCAAAAAAGAGAAAAAAAATTATAAGGACCTGATTCAAAATTTGTCAAAACTATAGAGACTCGCATTATATTTAAACCTTAATTAAATTAGTCATATTTCTAGATCATATCTAATCACTTATAAGGAAAATTTTAATATGTAAAATCTTAATTAGATTGAGTTATCTTGGATGTCATAGTAATAGAAGGTGTTGACTTACATATACATGGCATCACTATGTGTATGCCATATTAGTACCTTCCTTCAGCTTTTTGATGATCCATCCAAAATTATATGTTACTTTTTTTTTTTGGCCTAGAAAAACTTGACAAAATCAACTAACGCAGGTGGTAGCCAAAATTAAATCTTATTGAAAAAGTCAAATTTTATATAGATATAATTGAACACAAACGGGTACATGGACGAAATTAAGAAAAAAAGTGCAAACTTTAGGGAGGTAAAAATGTAGTTTAGCTAATTATTAAGATGCCTAGAATGTGCATCTCTTGCAAATTTAGAATATAGAAATATTACCAAATAGCATATGATCGAGTGATATTGAAGTCGTCTTCAAGGCTTACAGGTTTTATCAAATCTATGAAAATATTAGATAGATGTTTAATTATGAAATTGATCATGTTTAAAGTTATTGAGATTATATCATGTATTTCTAAAAAAAAAAATTGGGGATATGTACTTAACATAACTATAGTAGTTGTGGAAGTGACTCATATAAATTCTATTGCTACTGCCATTGAATATTCATGTGAGTGACTCGATGTTATCGATTTGATTGCAGAGATAATTTAGAGGCCTACTCTTTAGAATTGAAGAAACTTGCCGTCAAAATCATTTACCAAATGGCAAAAGCTCTTAAAATCAATCACAATGATATGAAAGAGTTATTTGAAGAAGGATCTCAAGTAATGAGAATGAATTACTATCCTCCATG
Organism: Cercis canadensis; assembly: GCA_003255065.1. Classification (NCBI taxonomy): domain Eukaryota; kingdom Viridiplantae; phylum Streptophyta; class Magnoliopsida; order Fabales; family Fabaceae; genus Cercis; species Cercis canadensis. The sequence continues at coordinate 94,875 of QAOA01007173.1, read as the reverse complement.
TCCCCAACCAGATCTTGTCATTGGCCTCAGTCCTCATTCTGATGCTGGAGGTATCACCATCCTTCTCCAAGCCAATGAAATGGAAGGACTACAAATAAGAAAGGATGGATTGTGGATTCCTGTTCAACCCCTCCCTAATGCTTTCGTCATAAACATTGGAGACATTTTGGAGGTAATTGGCTTAAAATCATTTTCATCTTTTAATCTCATTCGATAATTTGGTGTATGTTAGTTCATCGGTCATAAATGTCCATAATCACTTTTGTCTAGCCCCTGAAATCAAAAGCTACTCAAAATAACTTATAATTTCGAGAAACAAAAGTGATTGTAGAAAGTTTTTCACCATTGAACTAAATATGCGATAGATCAAGAAAATTTCTTTACAACATTGTAAGGATCTTTTCACCCTATGATTTGGCAGATAGTGACAAATGGGATTTACCGGAGCATTGAACATCGAGCAACAGTTAACTCAGAGAAGGAGAGGCTTTCCATAGCAACAGTTTACAACCCTAATTTTGGAGCAATTTTTGGTCCAGTGCCAAGCCTTGTCGGTCCAGAAAGGCCAGCAAAGTTTAGAAGCATTAGTATAGAAGAACGCTATAAAGGATTCTATTCAAGCGAGCTTCATGGGAAAGCATACCTTGATGTCATGAGGATCCAAGATGAGAATGATAAAAGAACTTAGAACTTTACTTGTGATGGAAGCAGAGCAAGCATTTATGTTTCATAAAGCTTCTGTAGACAAAAATAATGATGCCAATGACTTGTGCATCCTCTGGTCATAGAAATCAGAGTATTTGATATGGAGATTCAATATTTACCTTATACTATCCTTTCCTTTTTCTAGCACATTGTGTTCCTATAAAAAAATAATGTTAGTGACTGTCTGTCAAATGAAGAAACTGCTTTCCTTGTTTCAGAATAAATAGTATTGTATATTCTTTGTTATATAAATTACATACACTTCATTAGAAAAATTGTCTTAATGGTGAATAGAGAATTACAACTTTATCTTGATATATTCATTGTGTTGATCCTAAATTAAAGATTATGTATCCTTAATCTAATAGTAAGAGGTTTGAGTAGTTTGTGAAGATTACAGAAAATACTCCTACAAGGAAAGAGGGGGAAGAGGGGGGGGGGGGGGGGG